>APFE030028346.1:194513-227072 GCA_000404065.3 Pinus taeda | reverse complement strand
AGGCTTTGATTTTTGGCCTAGGGAAAAGTGTCCAAAAACAATTTAATTTTTCTCCTAAAGTAACTTTATAATTTTTATAAAGTTAAATCTTATTTAAAAGTGACTTTAAGTGATAAAGTTACTAAAGTCTAATTTTAAAGTGACTTTAATAAAGTTAATGTAAAATTAGAAAGGAAAAGTGACTTTGGAAATAAATGACTAAGTGGGTCTTTATTAAAGTGGGGTGAATTAAAAATAGAAAGTGAGATTTAAATGTGCATTTAATCTCAGCCATTGATCTAAATCTATCTCAGCCATTGGATTTAGGGATCACCCAAAAGTCATTTAGGGTTGGGTTAAAGGAGGAAAAAGATCATTCATTCTTTCATGAGCAGATTGGGAGAAGGAGAGCAAGAGAGCAAGGGAGATTTCTGGACAGGAAGGAGAAAGAGGCAGCAGTTTGGCACACATACCAGGCAGCTCTTCAGCAAATCAGAACAGCAGAAAAAGCTGATTTTTTGCTGAAAAACTGAGAAAAACTTATTTTTGGGCACGAATATCGAGAAAGTGATTTTCGGCACAGAAATCAAGGTCTGTCCGTATAGTCCGTACGGCCATCCGTACGTCCGTATAGTCCGTACGGTCTGTACCGCGCGTACAGCAAGTTTCCAAGTTGTCTGTTGGGGTGAAAACAGATAAGTTTGCTTGCTGGAAATTTTATTTTGCTGAAATTTTCTCACTGTAAAAAGGCATTTTCCAGAAATAAAGAAGAGCTCTCGAACTGGTTTTCCCCAAGAGTTGTAGGGGGTTTTTCTAGGGTCACATTGACCAAAAATATCAGTGTTTTAATGTGTTTTTAATGGGTGTTTATTACTGCTGATTTTTATTTCTGCAATTTCCAGCATTCTGTAAATTTTCCAGAATTTGTGTTTTCAGCAAATTTATTTTTTCCAGCCTGTTGAATGTATGTTTATGGGAAAAGGCATTTAACTACATGGGAGAAATAAGGAGAAACTGAAAACCGGGGTGGGAAAACAGAAATTTTAACAGACATTTGGTAATTGAGTATTCGGTTTACTTATCATGGATGCTTCTGGGTATGGATTGATGGGGAGATTTGGTGGAAAGAGTGGGCTTAGTTTGTACTCTTGTCTCCTTGATCTCTTTTGGTCGTTACCCTTGGGTCTTAGTCTCGTGGGATCTCCTTTATTGACCATTTGGTTCTAGGGTGGTATTACTTTGGAAACCTCGACTTTGGGTGCGCAGTCCTACTCCTTTACCCGCATATATTACTCCCTTTCCACTCATTATACCCCATTCATCATTACTCCCCAATTGGGTCCACATTCCCATTTTGGGTCCACATAAAGCTAGCCTCCCTATCCCTTTCTCCCCACCTTGGGTCAGACCTAGAATGATGCCCCGGAGGTTGAAGCAGTTAAAAGAAAAAGAAAAGCATAATTGGCCACATTTAACAGAAAATTGTATCACAAAATACAAAATATGGCTGGCACAAAAAATAATTAGCACGTGGGAAAAAGCCATTACATGAGCTCTACCACAATCCATGGCCATCAACCTGGTTCCATAGGCCCTAGATGAGCCTCCTCTATCATTCAGGAACCTATGATTGTCCCAACCCCTGAAGGGCAATGAACCGCCCTACCTAAAGGGGGTAATCACTTCTATATCTTACACATCATGCTCTTGTCCTTTGAGCCCCGAGCAGTTAATTAAGAAAATTCATAAAAGGAAAAAAGTATAAGAAGAAGGGTGGAAAGATCAAGGTCGGGGCACCTCATGTACCACGATTGTTTCCTCCTACACATTACATACCCAACTGTGGGCTTCCCCTTATCTAGCTACCCCTAAGCCCCACTATGTGACCCAAGATTATCCCTCTCATTCCCTATTCCATTCCATTTATTTGTCACTAACCACCCCCATTAGAGGGATGTACCTTGGATATACTCTCCCCTTTAAGGGTTGAAGACACCTAATAAGGTAGTTGGCTAAGCCCCTTTGGAGCTTGGAGACAATAGCACATGCCAAAGCCCACTACGAAAGGGCATAACATTATGAAGTGCCCACTTCATTATCCATGATTTGTAAGCTCTTTTACCTGATTATTCTAATGACTGGTTGTACTAAAAGCCTAGGGGACGCATTGGATCTTATGCAGGATTGTAGGTGGTTTCCATTTGGGTTTCGTTTCCCTATAGGGGATCCTAACCCCTAGAGGTCTACATTGGCACATATAAGGTGTGCATAGAGAGCCATTCGCCTCCACAACAGTAGACGACACTCCACGGATCTTCATTGATGCTCAAAGACTACTAGCGATCCACTTTTGGGATGATGGTGATATGCTTGGTACATTATGCCCAGCAGGCCCCCACAGGAGCCCCACACTCTTGGCAGGTATCCCAGGACTTGTACGATGTCATGGCAGCATTCATTCCGCCACTCGAACCCTTGCAAAGGATCTACAGGAATCTCTGATTCATATGGAGACCCATGGGGTCATTTATGTGCCGTCAGACCCACTTGGAGCACCACAAGTCTACTACTTGGAGAACAAGGGGCCACCCCCTTATCCATCATATTCCGAGAAATTTATTCCTCAATATGGCACTTCAAGATATTATTGGGCCTTTGGAGGGCCCCATGACATGTACATATTATTATTTGGCCCCTTGTGAGGCTTATTTTTACACTTGTGAGCTAGTTTGGTGGGCTTGTCACCAATAGGGGTTTTATTTGCACATTATTTTATCATCAGGGACTAATGTACGCCCATAGGCTAATTCGAACTCCTTAGGAGGCTATATATTGATGTTAGACATTCATTTGGATGATCACTTGACTTGGGATCTCTCTAATCATAGAGAACTTTGCATTTTTCCTTAGAGGGTATTTTTTTGGAGATGGACGAATTTTGACGTGTGGATTTGGGCAAGTGGGCAAAAGTTATTACATGAGCTCTACCCCAATCCATGGCCATCACCCTGGTTCCATAGGCCCTAGGTGAGCCTCCTCTATCATTCAGGAACCTATGATTGTCCCAACCCTTGGAGGGCAATGAACCACCCTACCTAAAGGGGGTAATCACTTCTATATCCTACACATCATGCTCTTGTCCTTTCCGCCCCGAGCAGTTAATTAAGAAAATTCATAAAAGGCAAAAGGTATATGAAGAAGGGTGGAAAGATCAAGGTTGGGGCACCTCATGTACCACGATTGTTCCCTCCTATACATTACATACCCAGGTGTGGGGTTCCCCTTATCTAGCTACCCCTATGCCCCACTATGTGACCCAGGATTATCCCTCTCATTCCCTATTACATTCCATTTATTTGTGACTAACTGCCCCCATTAGAAGGATGTACATTGGATATACTCTCCCCTTTAAGGGTTGAAGCCACCTAATAAGGTACTTGGCTAAGCCCCTTTGGAGCTTGGAGACATTAGCACATGCCAAAGCCCACTACGAAAGGGCATAACATTATGAAGTACCCACTTTGTTATCCATGATTTGTAAGCTCTTTGACCCGATTATTTTAATGAATGGTTGTACTGGAAGCCTAGGGGACGCATTGGATCTTATGCAGGATTGCAGGTGGTTTCCATTTGGGTTTGGTTTCCCTATAGGGGATCCTAACCCCTAGAGGTCTACATTGGCACATGTAAGGTGTGCATAGAGAACCATTTGCCTCCATAGCAACAGACGACACTCCACGGATCTTCATCGATGCTCAGAGACTACTAGCAATCCACTTTTGGGATGATGGTGATATGCTTGGTACATTATGCCCAGCAGGCCCCCACTGGAGCCCCACACTATTGGCAGGTATCCCAGCATTTGTACGATATCATGGCAGCATTCATTCCACCACTCGGACCCTTGCAGAGGATCTACAGGCATCTCCGATTCATATGGAAACCCATGGGTTTATTTATGTGCCCTCAAACCCACTGGGAGCACCACAGGTCTACTACTTGGAGAACAAGGGGCCACTCCCTCGTCCACCATATTCCGAGGAATTTATTCCTCAATATGGCACTTCAGGATATTATTGGGCCTTTGGAGAGCCCCATGACATGTACATATTATTATTTGGCCCCTTGTGAGGCTTATTTTTACACTTGTGAGCTAGTTTGGTGGGCTTGTCACCAATAGGGGTTTTATTTGCACATTATTTTATCATCAGGGGCTAATGTAGGCCCATAGGCTAATTCGAACTCCTTAAGAGGCTATATATTGATGTTAGACATTCATTTGGATGATCACTTGACTTGGGATCTCTCTAATTATAGATAAGATAAGATTAGATAAGATAATTTTATTAATGTCCAACAAATGACCATAATAGGTCAACGAGGCTGTCGGTTACAATGATTACATCATGCCAAGCCGGTGGACCAAACGGTCACCTTTAACATTTCTTTTAAAAAGTAGAAATACATCTATAATCTAAGTAAATGTAAATGAAGAAGCTAGAAGTTGTCGACTTCGAAACAAAGCACTGCGATGAAGCAGAGAAGGAGAAGAAGAAGAAGCAGGGAAGGAGTCTCCTGTCCAGTTCCTACTCCTAACATCCGAGGTCGAGAGAAGAAAACTAAGAGAAGTTTGTCAAAGTCTGCTATCTTATGAGCACACTGAGCATTTTTCCTTAGAGGATATTTTTTTGGAGATGGATGAATTTTGACGTATGGATTTGGGCTATTTATCTTGTCTTGGAGCTTTGTCTTGTAAACGAAATGTTGGTTGGATATACTCTATAACGTTGTATGTAAATTTTGATGTTATTATTCTTGTTGTTGCATACTGCTAAAATTAGGGCTAGTGGCCGCATTATTGAAATGTGGAATTGAGCATGTTTTACTAATTTAATGTATGGCCCAATGTTATATGAATGAAATGTCCTGGAGATTATTTGTCTCAATAAGCTTGCATCGTTTGCTTTGAAGTATAAATGCTTGAAGGTCACTTTTCTCTTCTTTCTCTCAACATTGGATGAAGCTGACTTTCTCGGCCTCCTTGATCAATAAACCAAGTTCTTACTCATCATCATCCTTAATTCCATATCCCCAAGTGAATTAGGCATTGATCTCTAAAAAGGGTGGTCATCCCCTTCACCTTTTTCACCTTTTATCACTTTTTCCCAGGTCTAGCCCTCAAAGGTCACCTAGGGTATCAATTTCCCGGGAATTGACCCAAGGAAAAGCTTCGATCTCCTACAGGCTACTGCGCTGGTGGGTCCCTTCCCTCTCCGCCAAATTTGAGGCAATTCTAGCAGTGGAATCTCCAAGAATCCCAAGCCCTAGCTCTAGGATCGAATTTTGCCTGGGCATCCCCAAGGCTAGACCTCAACGGGATCAAGTCAACCTTTTGAAGTAAATATTTTTGTTTGGTCCTTTCTCTTCACCTTGTCCAGGATAGGAATATCATTGGTTGCTGCATTCCATCCCCGACCCTGGGTTGGGTCCACTTGGCCCCGTGTGGTCCCACTTCTCAATAAAGATTATTTGTCAAGGACCATTTGGGAATCCAAGTTTCCCAAGGATTATAGGGATTGAGAACCTCGTCCGTAAGTCTATTCCTTCTCTCTCAACCCTCCAATCCTCACCCCTTACCCTTGGAAGATCAAGTCCCTTCCTTAAAGAGCAAGCAAGTTCCATTCTTCACTCCATCCTCCGGAAAGGGTTTTCTAAGGTCATCTTCCACCTATTTATTGAAATATACTTTACAAATGATCCCTACACTACCGGGACTCCTCCCATTGGTGAAAGTCCGTAAAGAGCAGGGAGACTTAGCTATGGTAACAGTGGGCTAAGCCTCCACCATTGTCCTGAACCTAGCAGTTGCCCTCTTAGGAACCCCTTTAGGTCCCCTGCTGGTGAGTGGTAACAGGGATAAACAGACTAGAAGGGAAAAGGACTTTCTACCTAACTTATATATATCTGTACATATATTATCAAAGATCTATAACATGAATATTTAGGCATGTAATATTTCCCAAAATCAAGTTCAAAAACAGGACTTAATGCATGCAAGACACTGAATCAGGTAGGAAGGAGTTCTCTTTGGTTTTTGGACTGGTTTATTCAGATTCACGTATACAAATGATGCTTGGTGCATAAGTATTTTGATTCACTATGTAATGACAATGAAATTGAACTGAAATTTTGATTGCTGAACTTTTACCAACAATGTACAGAAGAAAAATCAGTCTCATTACAGTTTCCTACTGTGGGGCTAAGAGACTTGCATACCTCACAAACATTGCTTATTGCATAAAGCATGGATCCTCCAAGGACAAGCATATCCCCAAGAATAGGTTTGCTCCCCTCTACAAGACAACAAATTCAATCAAATTCACTTTTGCAAAGCAAGATGAAGCCAATTGACTCAGATAAGGCATTTACACCAAGAATTACGACCAATCTTTCACAAGATAAGAAAATGTTATATTATAAAGAAACTACTTACTCTGGTTGTATTGTTATTGAAGATACAAAATACATGTATAAAGCATCACAAAATCTTATCAATTATGCGGAACCTGGTATAAATGTATGACTCTTTATATAAGTACCAGATATTAATCTACATCTGACCACAAAACGAATCCTGGGAGAGATCTCATAAAAATGCCAATAGCAGTAACACAACAGCTGAAAATTCTTAGTCCTCGTAATTATGACTGGCAGAATTGAAGCACCATGGCTCTTGGGCCTTGAGATTTTCATATTACAGAATTGTACAGGGAATTGAGAGGAGATTAACATTTTCAGTATACTTGTGCACAGATAATGCTTTAGGTATTAATTAAATGAACTATTTTGTGTACTAATTAATAAAAAAAATGACTTGTCGATTACTTGGAGAGTTGTGTTAGCGAAAGACAGACATAGGTGGATTAATTATTTTTATATTTTAACAGTAATATCCATGCAACAAAAAGTCGGGTTTCTCATTTGAATGTGAGCCAAAGGGGGAGAGATTGTCTCCAACTCTCTTCTGTATATCTTATGTCTATGCAACAATGTCTAACTACTCAAAACTTGTTTTTTGTCGGCTCTGGGCAATAGTGAAGTTGGTGAATGCCTTCTAACTTCTAAGAACTATGATGCATTGAAAGTATTTATTGATTATTGTCCTCAAGCTGTGTGTTTTTCTGTGATATTCCCACTTAGCAACATTGCTAAGGGAGATATCATTTTTTGGCCAGTTTTGAATTTATTCACATTAGCACTTAGGAAGTTTTTTTATATCAAATGTGAGCCCAAATATTAGAGGATGGAGGAGAAAATCGAGCCACTAGTGGTACGTGTGGGCCACTCATAGAGAATTGCGGCCCACGTGGGCAACATGCTCTCATTGGAGTGAAGTTGGTGGGGGAAAGTTGAGTTGGGCCCACATGGGCATCTTGGAGGCTCTTTGATAAAAAGTGCAAGAGGCACTCATTTTGGTCATTCATTCATCTTTGAGAAAATTGTCTTTGACATAGCATGCTTGATCGGAAGCCAAATCTGCAAGTGTTGTTTAGCACATGAGTGTTTCTGAGCGGAAATCTCAACCCTTGATTCATTGGACTTCGAGTGCCCGCCCAAGGAGGGAGTTCCATCTATTCCAGTTCATACCAGCAGCAAGGAGTGCGAGTTTGTGGAGAGGCTCAGTAGCAGCAGCGCAAGGATTGCGCAGTTCTTGGAGGAGGCACGTTGGGAGGTTGAGGAATGGAGTGATTTTTGCAGCTGAGAATTGAGGTGGAGTCCGAGGAAGTATTTTGTTGGATTTTCCAGCACTTTGGGGGAGCAGCGAACACAACAATTGCCGCAAGTTACATTTTTTGCTTGTGGAGGAGGGCCAGGCATTTGGGGTCAATTTTGGAGAATCAAAACTAGAACAAGCCCTTTCTGGGTTTTTTTGGGTTTTTGACAAGGACCATAGAAATAATTTGGCAGAATTTTCTAGGCAAATTTGAGGGGTCTAACAGGGGTCCCAATTCAGCCACCGGCTAAAGGAGCTAGGAGAAATTTGGGCTGAAATTCCGAGGTCAACATTTGGCCAATTCCTTCGTGGGTTTTTCTGTGTTATTGGTGGGGAGCCCGGGGTTAATTTCCTGGAATTTTCTGAGCACCGGGGAAGCCCCTAGCAACCATTCTACATAGCTAGCAGCACACTTTCTGCGCATCTCAGCACAGAGCCAAGGAGAACCAGCTAGTCCTCTTGGAAGAGATCCCATATTCATCACTTAGGCTTAGCTAGCTCGTCTAGGGCAAGCCCAGGTGCATACTTTCCAAGCACCTATTGTACTTCATGATTTATCAATAAAATGGCTCAGCAACGCAGTTTTCGGCTTTAAAATGGTGCTTTGTTGTTTGAGTAATTTTATGTGTGTTTTTTCTATGTTTGCTTTGTTTATCATTGTAAATTTCCATTAGGAATATTACAGTGGTATTAGAGCATGATTTTGGCCAGCTGTGTGTCTAAATCACGCTAATGCTCAAGTGCTATTATGGGCTACAATTCCAAAGGCTAAAACACTAGTCCCACATTATTCTTTAGATCAAACTTGTGCCCAAAAATGTCTCAACGGGAGAGATTTGAAAATGTTACCAAGAACCTCGAGAGACTAGTGGGGTAGCTCGAAGAGTGGATGTCAGCAAGGGCAGCAAGAAGAAAAAGTAGTTGTCGACCTGCATATGAAGTAAATAAGAGGAGCATGACTATTGAATGAAATGTGGGTATCAATACTCCAAAGACGAAGATGGGAGGCGAAGGTAGTGACGAAATGAGAGAGAACATACCCATTGAGGAGGGTGTTCATCTAGATACATTCCAGCCAATTGAGCATGAGGCTAATGGCACGCAGGAGGAGCATGAGGATACACCTAGTGTGACGAGGGAGTTATCTTTGTTGGAGTTTCCTTTGCTAGCCCCAGTAGACAGAATCATGGAGGCAGTTGAACACACATCCATTCTTGAGGTATCCCTTGATGAGGCACCTAGGTCTATGACAGAGCTTCAGAGCGACAACCACCTGTCGTTGACTGATGAGCATGTCGTGCATGTTGAGTTGTCTATGGAGAAGCAGTCGGAGGCTCATGTCAAGCCCATGATGGTGGAGGAGGTGCAGCCATCCTCTGGGCTAGCCATCTATGAGGAGCAACATAGAGACCACACGTTGGGATTTCAACACAGTTCACTCTAGAGGCGCCGTGACAGGGTCTACAACGTTATCAGCCCACCCCTATGTACTGGATTGAGAGAGGCGGAGTTGTCTAGACATACCAAAGGGGATGACCAGGTTAGCAGCACTATTGGGTCACCTTTTCCCATGGGAGAGAGAGAGACGAAGCTACCTAGTCAGATCTCATGTGTTGACACAGATAGCGGGATGAGACAATCGGAGTTGCATAGGGTGCAGCATCCGCATGTTGGGGTTGTTCTATGTGCAGTAGTTTGTGCATTCGATCCCTCTTTTGGGGTTGGATGGCAAGAGATTTTGAGTTGGTACCCTATGGAGTGGGCTATGGAGATGATGGTGGAGTCGGGTGTAGCTCAGCAAGAGCTTCGAGGCACTAGGGATAACGGAAGCCAAGACTAGCATTAGGATCTGGGTGGGACTACCTATTGTTTCCCATGTATGTCTGTTGACTACAACCTGGATGGTACAGTTGACCTAGCAATTGAGCGTGCACATTCGCTAGGGTTGTTTCGGTCGACACCAGTGACCAAACAATTTATGGACAAACGCGTTTGGTTGTCTTGGTACGACGTCTATACACGGGATCACAGGGTGATCAACATACTCTGGTAGGAGTTTATCGGAGGAGGTGGGATTGGCAAGCTACCAGACGGTGCCTTGTATGGAGTTGGGGACTCTTCACTTTTGTGTGGGGCACAGAAGACGCAGAGGAGCAGAGCAGTGGTGGCATCACTGCTGATACATAGGTAGATTCACTTCTCGGATCCCTCATGGAGGATTTGGAGTGAAGATCCATTCATTGACAAGTATGGTGATGCGACGCTGGAGGTGATGATATAGATCAGGTGTTGGCCGACACGTAGAGACACAGCTCTAGGCCATCACATCCAAGGATGTGTGGGAGAATCTAACATTGAGCGGTGGACTACAGGTGGGTGTGGAGGTGCATAATGGTGTACCGTAGTGTGTTGGATTGCATTGTGGAGTAGGAGTGCCTTACATCACATTGAGTACACGCGGGGAGTGACTAGTGCCTTGACACAGACTAGACGCAAGACGGTATAGGATGCTATAGGCGTAGCCGAGGTAGCCAGTGGTGTACAGGGACAAGTTGCGGTATACAGTGGCATGTCGAGGAGTACAATGATACTTGGTGGTATGCAGCGACACACGATGCAGCACAGCAGGCCCTTGGAGCGTTGCCTCCAAGGAGACTTATGGATCGGGGCATTGGGTGTACCATTGGATGCAACTCACCTAGGATCGATGAGGACATTGTTGAGCATCTGAGGACACCATGTTTAGCGAACATAGGGCTTCGAGGGGGTTATTAGCAAATCTGAGGCGAAGAGACTCTTGAGCATTCCAACAGACTTTTGATCATACCCTTTTGGACATACCCACCCACCATCCTCCAGTGTTGCATACACTCACAAAGTGTTTGGTTGTTGCCCCTTGACAATCTCCATTAAAGCAGCAAGGCATGGAAGGCTCACCCTCGACAAGTGGATGAAACACCGCGTGTCATGAGCTAGGAGGAGACTCTCCAGTTGAGACACTTGGTAGGTGCACGAGTTGTTGGATACAGGCTTACAGATGGCATGGTTGATTGTCGAGGTAGCATATGTTCCACCCTTGGGCTCACACTTGAGGGACAGTGGATGGTAGACTTTGTCTATAGGAGGGTATTCAAACTTTGAGCAGTATCCACATGTATCATCAAGAGTTGGGATAGTGGATTTCACTGCGTGGTCTGGCAAGAACAGGGCAGGTTCACATGCATGGGACATACTCCTGATACTTGGGGTCCACACAAGGGATACATACAGGGGTCAGAGATGAGGGATAGATGGGTTCTAGCAAGTAGTAGCGCTACGTAATGACCCACCTACAATTACAAACAAAATACGAATATTAGCATACATACGGGGCATCCTTATGATAGCTACATACGCATGGGCCCACATGTATTGCACTAATATACATATTGGATAATATTGGGAAATGCCTAAGTTAGGTTAATGAAGCGATTATCAAAATTAATTCCTATCTCATCAGAATATGATAAATATATCAAGTGGAGTCTTGATATGTGTACCATTTTTATATACCCATATATATATATATATATATATATATATGAGTAGTCCTTTAAATTAAACATATCTATATATATAGATAGGTAAGATTTAATAATATATATAGAATTTTATTTATTAAATAAATAAAATCATTTATTTAAATATTAACATAAATCAATCTTTATTAAAACTATAAAGGAATCAAGTTAATTAATTAAGACTTAATTTAATACCAATATTATCAAAATCTAAATAAAGGGACAACTGCCTCTATCCAAAAGGAAGAGAAGAGTCGAGAAAATTAGAAGGAAGCGGACAACAAGTAGTAAAGGGAAACGGTGGAGGAAGCAAGCCGACATCGAGGAGGTAGAGAGACAGTAGAGTTGAGGATATAAGGGAAGGAAGAAGACCATAACAGGAGGGCATTTTTTTTTAGAAAGTTAGAAAGAATTATGAGAAACAAGGAAGAGGTTTAAGGGTGAATCTTGCAGAGGACAAGAAATTCTAATTGAGTGAGACATTGAGCCTGGTTATTCTTGGAATTTTGGGCACGAGGGCGAAAAGGTTTGTCTTCTGGGTCTGGGGACCGTACAGGTAGACCCCAGATAAGCTGAGAGGTACAAAGGAGGTTTGGTAACTGCAATAGCTGGAACAACCACAATCCAAAACCCTTTCACGTATTCTTCTGCATTCTATTTAATTTAAGATATCAAAGTTTACTGTCTGGATTGGCTAAATTAATAATCTAGGTCTTACACTCTGCATTCTAGTTAAAATTGATTATCAAATTTCATTGTTTGGATTGGCTAAATTAATAATCTGGGTCTTACAGGATCTAAGGATCTGGTTGGCAGGTGGATCACTACATTTTGTGATGAGCAAGGTCATGGCAGAGGGTGATCCGGTTCAATTTGGGTTTGACACATGGGGGATCACTGAGACCTCCACTGCATTGCAATGCAGACTTATCTTGTTATGGCTAAAGGTTGAAATTGGCAGTGGAAGGGTAGGTAATGGCATCATGGAGATGCCTGGGCAGGATGAGCTTGGCTCTCACATATTTTTCGCCACTAGGCCTCAAGAGGGGAGGATACAGTCCGCGCAGGATGGGGAGTATGTCATACTCAGAGTAGCGCAATGTCAGCATGGTGACACCACTCTGGGACTAGCAGGGAACCGGAGCATCACAACTCTTCACAGCTTAATAACCTTTAGGGATGAGCTTTCTACTACAGCGGGAGATCATGCAAATCTTCCATTGGGCTTTAGCGAGTCACTAATGGAGTGGGGACTTCATTAGCATGGCAGGTGGTCCAGCAGGATGATATCAGGAGAAGCTCACATGAGCAAGACGCTATCTGTGCAAGGAATGGGTGGTATCTTCGAAGTATACTCTTGGAGTGCATGAGATGGCATACATGGTAGGACAACTTCACGAGGGGTTGAGCATAGTGCCACATTATCACGATCCCCTACTCATCGATGGTATGCAGGAGACTTCTGGTACTTGTACCGGGCGGGATCGTGAGTGGAGCGAGGGGAGCTTCACGTTGGACATGATGACCTGGGATCCTGGTATTGGAGGATTCTTTCACATTAGGACAGTACAGAGGTCAGGGACGATTCAGTGGCACATTTGGGACCGTGGCACATTTTGCAGTGACAGTGGAGAGCAGTAGCTAGAGAGGATGCGTGTTCAACCATTGCTTGCGGACAAGCGATTTTTGATGGGGAGGACTGTGATATTCCCACTTAGCAACATTGCTAAGGGAAATATCAATTTTTGGCTAGTTTTGAATTAATTCACATTAACACTTAGGAAGTGTGGGTTTAAAAGCCCCACATATTTTTGATCAAATGTAAGCCCAAACATTAGAGGATGGAGGAGAAAATCGAGCCACTAGTGGTACATGGGGGCCACTCATAGAGAATTGTAGCCCACATCGGCAACACACTCTCATTGGAGCGAAGTTGGTGAGGGGAAGTCAAGTTAGGCCTGTTGACCACTAGAGTGGCACCCGATGATTATATGAAGACTCCATGCCCAAGGATGTACCAATGGAAACTTGTACCATCACATATCATCAGTCAATAGAGTTTTTTAACTCTACTTCTATCTTTTCATCATCTTTCTTGTACCCAAATTCCACACCCTACAGGGAATTGTAATAAGTGATACTAGTGTTGTAGCACAGATTGTCACGACAACGCTCAGACCGGGGGCTATCACCCTAATCCCCAATCTCTCTGTTTAAGCCTGTCTCCCGCGACTAAGGGGGGTAGACCCTATGAGACAATGGATGGCCAACTGGGGACCAGTTGGATTGGGAGACACGAGGGGAAACAAGCACTTAATTGATTTTATTAAGTTAATAGACCAGTGCCTTAAGGAGCTAATGGTTAAATGATTATTTATTGAATATTGCAGAAATATAAACCATGTAGAACAATCATTTATCATCAAATAACCCAAGCGATGTAAGATTCTCAACAAATGCACAATGCCTTAATTATGATCCAGCAATTAAACTTAAAGAAAAATTAAATGCTTTAAATGATCATAAAATTTAAATGCTAACCAGCTACCACTTTCATATAGCCAACTTGTAAATAAACATTTTAAGTGCGTTTAGCTATAGAAAAATGGTCCACAAAAATGAATTTTCAATTTTTTTTACCAAGTTTTTTCAAAAAAAAAAAAAATATTTAGGTTTTAAATATTTTTTTTTCTCTCTAAGAATAAACAAGCTAAAATTAAAGATAAATAAAAACAAAAAATATGCTTAAATAAACTGAACTAAATAAAACTTTAAATCAATAAATTTAATCCAAGAATCAAATAAATCTAAACAAATGATTGAAAGAAAATTTTTTATGATTTATTTTTCTTAATTTTTAAATAAAATTCTAAACAACTAACCTAAATCTCAAAGTCGTAAAATAAACTAACCTAATCTAACATATAATATATTATGAAACAAAAAATGAATGCTAAGTTAAATGAGAACTAAATAGAAAACAAAAAGAAAGTTTCATAAATCTTTTTATTTTTATGATTTTTTTATTTATTTTAAAATAAAAACCAAAACTAAAAAAATAAAAATAAAAATAAAAAAAAATTAGACTAAGACCAAAATTAAATCTAATTTATACTAAAACCTAAAAGGAATCCTTTTTTTTATGCCCTTTATGATTTTTTAATTTTTATGATTGTTTTTGATACTTTTAAAATTAAAAATTGGAATCCATTCTAAACCAAAGTTCTAAAGTAAACTCTTTTTATTTTTATTCTTTATTTATTAAAACAAAAGCATCTAAACTAAAAAAAAAATATTTTGTTAATTTTTTGAAGTTCTAAACTCAGAATTTAAATAAAATAGCACTGAAATAAAACTAAGACTAAACCTGAAACTAAAGCTAATCTTAAAAGTGAAAAACGATTTATTTATTTATATATATTTTATTTATTTATATTTTGTTATTTTTCATAGAGCTCTAAATTCAAAATTAAAATAAACAAAACTAAAATAAATCTAAAAACTGAGAACATACGTTACCCTAACTAATCTTATACAATACAAAAAAAAAGGAATACGTGAATGCTATCAGCGAAAATTTTAATTTTTTAAATGAAACGCAACAACAAAAATATACGCAAAACCTGAATCAAAACCCGTAGCATATGTAAAAAGAATTTTGAATACTTTGTTTGTGCTTGTAGGTGCAGGTTGTCGACGAGCTGAGTGTGGAAGTAACGCAGGAATGGCAGCGTTTTCAGTTCTGTTTGTTGTGTAAACACAAGAAGGAAACCCATGTTTGTCCTGTCGTTTGCCGGTTTTTGCTTGCAAGTTTAAGGATGTGTGGATAGCAAGGGTTGAGGGTGAAGAGATGGATATGCAGAAAAGGGTTTGCAAGTGCGAGGATTGCATGAGGAATGGCTGTGTGGAGCTAGAGAGACGGCAGTTGCGTGGAACACTACTTGCGGACAGGTTGCAGGTTGCGTAAATAAAAAAGGGGCTACGTATGTTTTCTTTTGCAGGTTCTGGAGCAATGAGATTGTTCGATGCAGGCGCTGGAGCTGGAACGTTCAGTGTGGCAGCAGGGTTTGAGGAAGGGAGTGTGATTGTTGCTACTTTTAGAGGAAAAAAGATGGATGCCGCAGGAAAATGGCAGCGTGGGAGTGAAGCAGTAACCTGCTCTTTTAAAAAAAATTCGAGAATTTCTTCTTGCAAATAAAAATAAATCTTGAGCAGTAAAACAGTTTTGATAAACCATCAAATTCCCTCAAAAAATTAGAAAATCCGCTGAAGATTATCCCTGTTGGAAACCCTGAAAAACTTTTAAGGTCTATGCCTGCAACCTGAAATGGCAACACAGAACACCGAGAAGCAAAATGTGCCAGAAACAAAACTGAAACCCTAAATCAGCTAAAAATTTACAATATTTACAGAACTAAGGCTCTTTAGCAGCCAGATTTGTCAATAATCACAGTGGTATTATCATAATCTAATTTTAATGTGAGACACTTCAGAAAACCCTGCATGCATTCATAAAAAATTTCAAATGATAAGCCCGAGATCAAGAACTGGCTGGGCTCTTTTAGAAAACACAATCTGAGAGTTGGCTAGTTCAGCCGAGAACTTCCCCTAACGCCCGGTAATCTGAAAAAAAAAAAAAAGGATTTCTTGCACAGCTTAAAATCAACCATTAACATAGAGGGAGAAAAACAATAGTGAAATCCAGATCAAATAGAGATACCTGCCACTATATTTTAGAATCTAAACTATCATTCACACCCCAAAGATCAGACAAGATACCTGTGCCTAGATCAATCTTCATTAAACTATCATCAATGGCTTAAAATAAAATTATGCAAAAAAATAAAACAATCTTACAGCATTTCCAGAAGAGTAACACCAGCAAGATTTTTAACCCCAAAGTCTTTCTTTATTGCACAAAAAATGACTACAAGAGAGCTTTCTTTAGCACCAGACTCTCAGATCCAATCTCCTCTCAAATGACCCCTAGCACCCTATTTAAAGGAAAAATTCCCAACGGCTAATTCGAATGATCCATGTCAAAAATGATCTCGACTGTCGATGAGGATCAAGATATCTTTTAATCTCATCAGTCGAATTTTTAAATGCATTTTAATATTAAAAATTTTGAAATTCTGCATTTATTTTACTAAAAAAATTTGACTTATTATTATTTTATTAATTTTTTTAAGTTTTTATTGTTTATTATTTTTTTTTTCAATTTTTTATTATTATTTTTTTTTAACTTTTAAATGGATCCTCGAACTTAGCCCTTTTGGAAAAATCACCTAGGACCTAGGACTTAGGACTTATGAGGGGATTAAAACATTTTCTAACCCTCAAGACACTTTACATCAGAACTTTTACAATTTTACATCTCAAGGGGGAAAACCCATTTGACATAGACCCTCATAGATCACCCAATTCTGCGACACAACTATAATCTAGCAGATCAACGCACTAGGATTCCCCTAAGATTCTAATGACAAATTTCATTCCGGCTTTGGGGTTAGGCTGAAGGAAAACTCTACCGATCATGGATCAGTGAGACAAAAAATCTTCCGGAATGTAAATTATCACTAGAAAATTAGGTCCACCTAGGCAATTTTCATACATGACTCAGCGTTGCTAAGATTATTTACAATTTACACATGCAGACTAGGTTTACAACATAATATGATAAGGTCGACGATGACTATCGAATGGCACGGACATGTCAATCAAACGCTACCCTTTTGCGAAGAAAAGGGGGTGTACTGCTAAGGGTAGTTGACACGTAGTGGTCAACATCTGACTCCACTTGGGGACGCGTTGCTGCACTGTAGGAATGTGAGAATCCAGAATCTGCATCCATGCAACACAACAAAATATAAGAAGTGTCGTCCAAAAAATCATCATATAACATTAAGCACGTGAAAGATATAAGCTCTTCATTTATTAACTATCTAGAAAAGCAAATCTAATACTAAAACAGAAATGAAAATGCTAAAAAAAACAAGGAGTAAGGCTAGAAATACAAAGGATGCCCCATGGCATCAGATGTGTTCAATATAGTATATACTAAGCATTTGCCTGCTTTCAAGCAAATCTGTCGGCTACTTGTCAGATGTACCATGTCCAATTTTGCATATGGTAGGACTTTTTCCTATCCGAAAATCAAGCTGCTCACGGTCGTCTGATGCATCAAATCTTCTTCTCGTTCTCTTTCTTTGGCGCTTTTTCTTCCTGGCAGGCCGTATAACTGATGGCATGGAACTTTCTGCTTCAAACTCTCAGATGAAGTATGCACGATATGTGTGACATGTATTTCTTCATTCTACATCTGCCTTGCCAAGGATGATGGACCAATCTCACAGGTTCCATGAGTTATAACTTGATCTTCAATGACTGGTGGATTAACCGTGTGAGCATCAATTTGATTATTAATTTCCCTTTCATCCAGGCAATTTTCAATGGAACAAAGAACCTCATAACAAGATGGAGCTTGCTGTAACAAATAAGGAGGCTTCTGATCTATTGACATTCCTCGGTTTCTTTCATCTTTCAGTTGTTATTGAAATTTCTGAAACTGTATTTTAATGGTATCCATCTGACTAGAGTGTTCAACCTTTATAGCATTAATTTCCCTGGCATGGTCTTCTTCCATATCTTTTATTACTTTATCATTCTTTTCCTTTATGGTCATCAAACAATACTGCATAGAGTTTATCTCTTCTTTATGATTTGCTTGCATGGAAGCCAACTGATTATTATGATCGAACGTCATGATAGTCATTTCTTTATCCATAGTTAATAACTTGTTTTGCATAGAATTAATTTCCCTATCATGATTAGCTTTAATGGTCGTCATATTTTCCTCTAAGCCTGATAACTTGCTTTGCATAAAACTAATTTTTGTGTCATGATTAATCTTCATGGCCTCAATTTCCTTAGCATGTTGATTTTGTATGATCTCCATCTCTCTATTACGTTTTTCGAGGTGGGTACATAAAGTTCTCACATCATTGGTGTAATTAGTTTGATTGATCTCCATATTTTTTACCAGCAACATTAGTTCTTGTATAATTTGCTTTTGATCTTCCTTTTCATTCTCATTTGTCCCTACTTTTCCACTATCATGGATTTGATCTGCAATGGTACAGGTGGATTGCACATTCTGATATGAAGAATTGTCTTGGAATCTTTCACCGACAGCTAGACCTTTTATAAGATTACTTTCATTTTGTTGCACAATTTTAGGGGCACAAGGCGAGCTATTCGGATAACCATATCTACCTTTAAAAGCATTGACAATGTCTTGTAAAGAAGTGAAAGAATCTTCAGGACAATTGTTAAACCAATTCAAAGCATCACCCTCTAAAGAAAAGACAAAAAGATGCATTTTGACATCTTCATGATTATACTGAGGGGGTCTACAATATACGATAATTATACGAGTAAACAAGCCTAGATGTCTTTTAACAGCGACTGAATCACCACTTGAGAACAAAGGTAATTTAGAAATGGCCACTTCCGAAATATCATGGAAATCATCAGTAAAATGACATGGTTTAAACGAATAATCCATGATGAATAACAAGGGACCAAATGGATGATAGAAAGAGATCTCTGCTCAAGAAAATCAAGAGATGAAATAAGTGGAATTGCCACTTGAACAATGAATCTAATTCTAGGATCCGAAAAGCAACAAACAAGCTGATATGAGAGAGGATTCTTGTCTGGGAAAAATAGATAAAAAGAAATGGAGTCGCCACCCAAACAAGAAACGAACTAAAGTGTCGCTGCTGATATGATGAAAGATAAGGCGATGAAAAGATCCAAATGATGCCAAAAAAAAAATGTTGACTCTGCCAGCTCAAATGAGAGATGAGAAAGATGAAAGATGTCGCTGAAACGCCAGGGACAGAAAAACTCTCACCGGCAACGGCGACAAATGGTGTTGCCGGCTCAAACGAATGATAGAAAGATGAACGATGAATGATGAAAAGTCGTTGAAACACCGAGAATAAAGTATCCCCGGCAACGGCGCCAAAAAATGTTGAATCTGCTAGCTCAAATGAGATATGAGAAAGATGAAAGAATGATGAGAAATGAGAAGATGAATGTCGTTGAAATGCCAGGGACAGAACAACTCTATCCCCGGCAATGGTGCCAAAAAATGTTGTCGCACAGATTGTCACGACAACGCTCAGATCGGGGGCTGTCACCTGATCCCCGATCTCTCCGTTTAAGCCTGTCTCCCGCGGCTAAGGGGGGTAAACCCTATGGGACAATGGATGGCCAACTGGGGACCAGTTAGGTTGGGAGACACGAGGGGAAACAAGCACTTAATTGATTTTATTAAGTTAATAAACCAGTGCCTTAAGGAGCCAATGATTAAATAATTATTTATTGAATATTGCAGAAATATAAACCATGTAGAACAATCATTTATCATCAAATAATCCAAGCGATGTAAGATTCTCAACAAATGCACAACGCCTTAACGATAATCCAGCAATTAAACTTAAAGAATAATTAAATGCTTTAAATGATCATAAAATTTAAATGCTGACCAGCTACCACTTTCATATAGCCAACTTGTAAATAATCATTTTAAGTGCGTTTAGCTATAGAAAAATGGACCACAAAAATGAATTTTCATTTTTTTTTATTAAGTTTTTTCAAAAAAAAAATAATTTTTTAGTTTTTAAATAATCTTTTCTTTTTTCTTTTTTCTTTTTATGTTTATCTTTTTTCTAAGAATAAAACAAGCTAAAATCTTAAAATAAATAAAACTTAAAACTATTCTAAATTAAACTAAACTAAATAAAACTTTAAAATCATTAAAATTTAATCCTAAAATCAAATAAATCTAAACAAAATATGAAGAAAATTTTTTATGATTTTTTATTTTTTATTTTTTATTTTTAAATAAAAATTCTAAACAACTAACTAAATCTAAAGTCTAAATAAAACCTAAACCTAATCTAACATCTAATATATATGAAACAAAATAGAATGCTAAGTTAAATGAAAACTAAATAGACAAAAAGGAAAGTTCATAAATCTTCTTCTTTTTTTTCTTTTTTTTTAAATACAACCAAAACTAAAAAAATAAAAATAAAAATAAAAAAAAATTAGACTAAGACCAAAATTAAATCTAATTTATACTAAAACCTAAAAGGAATCCTTTTTTTTATGCCCTTTATGATTTTTTAATTTTTATGATTGTTTTTGATACTTTTAAAATTAAAAATTGGAATCCATTCTAAACCAAAGTTCTAAAGTAAACTCTTTTTATTTTTATTCTTTATTTATTAAAACAAAAGCATCTAAACTAAAAAAAAAATATTTTGTTAATTTTTTGAAGTTCTAAACTCAGAATTTAAATAAAATAGCACTGAAATAAAACTAAGACTAAACCTGAAACTAAAGCTAATCTTAAAAGTGAAAAACGATTTATTTATTTATATATATTTTATTTATTTATATTTTGTTATTTTTCATAGAGCTCTAAATTCAAAATTAAAATAAACAAAACTAAAATAAATCTAAAAACTGAGAACATACGTTACCCTAACTAATCTATATACAATACAAAAAAAAGGAATACGTGAATGCTATCAGCGAAAATTTTAATTTTTTAAATGAAACGCAACAACAAAAATATACGCAAAACCTGAATCAAAACCCGTAGCATATGTAAAAAAAAATTGAACGCTTTGTTTGTGCTTGTAGGTGCAGGTTGTCGACGAGCTAAGTGTGGAAGTGACGCAGGAATGGCAGCGTTTTGAGTTCTGTTTGCTACGTAAACACAAGAAGGAAACCCACATTTGTCCTGTCGTTTGCCGGTTTTTGCTTGCAGGTTTAAGGATGTGTGGATAGCAGAGGTTGAGGGTGAAGAGATGGATACGCAGAAAAGGGTTTGCAAGTGTGACGATTGCGTGAGGAATGGTTGCGTGGAGCTAAAGAGATGGCAGCTGCGTGGAACACTACTTGCGGACAGGTTGCAGGTTGCGTAACTAAAAAATGGGCTACGTATGTTTGCTTTTGCAAGTTCTGGAGCAATGAGATTGTTCGATGCAGGCGCTGGAGCTGGAGCGTTCAGTGTGGCAGCGAGGTTTGAGGAAGGGAGTGTGATTGTTGCTGCTTTTAGAGGAAAAATTATGGATGCCGCAGGAAAATGGCAGCGTGGGAGTGAAGCAGTAACCTGCTCTTTTAAAAAAAAATCAAGAATTTCTTCCTACAAATAAAAATAAATCTTGAGCAGTAAAACAGTTTTGATAAACCATCAAATTCCCTCAAAAAATTAGAAAATCCGCTGAAGATTATCCCTGCTGGAAACCCTGAAAAACTTTTAAGTTCTATGCCTGCAACCTGAAATGGCAACACGGAACACCGAGAAGCAAAATGTGCCAGAAACAAAACTGAAACCCTAAATCAACTAAAAATTTACAGTATTTACAGATCTAAGGCTCTTTAGCAGCCAGATTTGCAAATAATCACGGTACTATTATCACAATTTAATTTTAATGTGAGACACTTCAGAAAACCTACATGCATTCATAAAAAATTTCAAATGATAAGCCCAGGATCAAGAACTGGCTGGGCTCTTTCAGAAAACACAATCTGGGAGTTGGCTGGTTCAGCGGAGAACTTCCCCTAACGCCCGGTAATCTGAAAACACAAAAAAAAAAGATTTCATGCACAACTTAAAATCAACCGTTAACATAGAGGGAGAAAAACAATAGTGAAACCCAGATCAAATGGAGATACCTGCCACTATATTTTAGAATCTAAACTATCATTCAAACCCCAAAGATCAGACAAGATACCTGTGCCTAGATCAATCTTCATTAAGCTATCATCAATGGCTGAAAATAAAATTATGCAAAAAAATAAAACAATCTTACAGCATTTCTAGAAGAGTAACACCAGCAAGATTTTTAACCCCAAAGTCTTTCTTTATTGCACAAAAAATGACTACAAAAGAGCTTTTTTTAGCACCAGACTCTCAGATTCAATCTCCTCTCAAATGACCCCTAGCACCCTATTTAAAGGAAAATTCCCAACGGCTAGTTCGAGTAATCCATGTCAAAATGATCTCGACCGTTGATGAGGATCAAGATATCTTTTAATCTCATCCGTCGAATTTTTAAATGCATTTTAATATTAAAAAATTTGAATTCTGCATTTATTTACTCAAAAAATTTGACTTAATATTATTTTATTAATTTTTTAAGTTTTATTTTATTTTTATTGTTTTATTGTTTTATTATTTATTTTTTTTCAATTATTTATTTATTTTGTTTATTTTTAAATGGATCCTCGAACTTAGCCCTTTTGGAAAAATCACCTAGGACCTAGGACTTAGGACTTATGAGGGGATTAAAACATTTTCTAACCCTCAAGACACTTTACATTAGAACTTTTACAATTTTACATCTCAAGGGCGAAAACCCATTTGACATAGACCCTCATAGATCACCCAATTCTGCGACACAACTATAATCTAGCAGATCAACGGACTAGGATTCCCTTAAGATTCTAATGACAAAATTCATTCCGGTTTTGGGGTTAGGCTGAAGGAAAACTCTGCCGATCATGGATCGGTGAGACAAAAAACCTTCCGAAACGTAGATTATCACTAGAAAATTAGGTCCACCTAGGCAATTTTCATACATGACTCAGCGTTGCTAAAATTATTCACAATTCACACATGCAGACTTGGTTTACAACATAGTATGATAAGCTCAACGATCACTGTCGAATGGCATGGACACATCAATCAAGCGCTACCCTTTTGCGAAGAAAAGGGGGTGTATTGCTAAGGGTAGTTGACACGTAGTGGTCAACAACTAGTAATGATGAGTTTTTGAGTCTGTAACAGGCCTAAGATGTTCGGGCTCGATAAACAAATGAGTACACCTTGGAGTGTTTTTTTATCTGATTAATTATCCCTTCTTTTCAGAGGCGGATAATTTTCTGAGTTTTTTCACTCACTATTTACCCCAAAGTCGGGGTGACGGTTTGAAAGTTGAGCCCCTAACATATCTTAATGTTTAGAGTCGATGTATATGACCATACTAGATCACACAAAAAATTTCGTGGAATTTGGCTAGGTCTAAGTAGGATTTTTAATAATTAAAAATTTTCCGCAAAATGGAATTTTTTAATTATTTTCTATGTAATGATGTAAATAAGTGGCTTTAGGAAATGTTTGGGGTGTGTAACTACTCGAAATTCATTCTCAGAGACTCAACATTATCCTAGGACCCACTTTGAGGGTCAAAAAGCAACTTATAGTCCCTCAAAAGTCAATTTTCCTAGTGACAGTGGCAAAAAATGAGAAAAAATTCAATAATTGGAAAATTTTCTAAATTTTTCCAAAGTCAAAGAAAGTCAACCAAATGACATGGCAGTTCCAATAAAATTCAAAGATAATGTGGCAATTATGTGGAGCCCACCACATGAAGCCACAAAGAAAATCAAAGTTTCAAGTCAAAGTCAAAGGGGCCCACATTGAGCTCATGAGAAGTACGTACAAGCAAATGTTTGAAGTGACTTTGATTTAATTCAAATCAAATGTTAATTAAAATCTAAAGTGAAAAGTTCAAAAAGAAATGGAGGGGACCCACTTCACCTCATTTCTTTGAATACATATAACTCAACAAGGAGATAAATATGCACATGCCATAAATCAAACATTTATAATTAAAGTTTCACATGTTACGCAGTCCAACAAGAGGAAATTCCACGCAGATTTGTGGGCACACAGTGAACACTCCATGATGGCCAATTGCTTCAATTAATATGCAGTTGTCTTCTACTCCACGCAGATTTGTGGGCACACAGTGAACACTCCATGATGGCCAATTGCTTCAATTAATATGCAGTTGTCTTCTACACCAATCAGATGGAAAAAAATGTGTTAGTTAACAACTCAACATTGCCAGTCTCCTACAGCAAATACTCATATGCCAAATCAGATTACACGTTGTTAACGCAACTGTCAAAGGTATATATGCAGATTTGGAAAGGATTTGTTAAAGGTACGTGGAGGACATTTCATATTATATGTTGCCCACTAAATACTCCACTCAACCAGCAGTTAGGAATGTATGCAGAGTTTAGCAGACATCACTGACACATATGGCAGACTTTGT
The DNA here is from genome assembly GCA_000404065.3 of Pinus taeda. Lineage (NCBI taxonomy): Eukaryota > Viridiplantae > Streptophyta > Pinopsida > Pinales > Pinaceae > Pinus > Pinus taeda. The sequence continues at coordinate 202,611 of APFE030028346.1, read as the reverse complement.
CCCCCACTAAATAGTGCTAGCCAAATAAAACAAATCAGACCTTTCAGTTTCCACGCAGTCAAATAGCAGCCTACAGAGATTATTAACAGCAGTTTGTTAAAGGTGGCAGAGCATGGTTCTTTGTTGAAGATCATTGGGAGTGTGCCTCCCCTTCTTACCCACTCAATTGCACATGGTAGCCTCAATAGATTTGCACATGGGAAAAGGATATACGCTGCCTGTGGTGGCAGCCAACACATATTTTTGAGGAAGTTTGTCTACCACACTCTTCAGTTAAGTCTACACTTGACCAACAGTTGAACTAGCATGTTGATACACAAGTGAAGTATGTACCAACCAGCAAGGAATTCACACCAGTGGTTTGGGAACACATGGGGTAGTCACATTGCCACTTGAAACTTGACTTGGTCTTTGGGATTGTCATCAAGTTACACTTGTCATTTCATTTTTCATTGGGAGTGGCTCCCATAGTTCTATTTAAATGAGCCTTTGGCTCTCATATAACATCATTGTAATAAGCTATTGGGCTTGAAGAAACTCTATCATTTTGTACTTGCATACTTTCTTAATACAATCAGGACTTTGGGGCTATCTGGCTAGTGTTCTCTTGGCGTTATGAGGTGATGTCCTTTCATGCTACTGCTATTGTGTTTAATTTCTTTTGCATATTGAATTAATATTAGTTTATACTTGTCATCTTACTTAAATTGATGTGTACAAGCTATCTTGCACATAGCATTGATTTAGAGTAGTATTATAAGGATAAGCTTGCAAATTCATTTTAGGAGGAATGTTTGGTTTATCTTATTCATTATATTGTCTAATCTTATGCAAACTAACACGTGTTCAAGTGCGTAGGAAAGATTTTTCGTATTGTGCAGGAATCCATCTAAAATTGGGCGAAATCTCAATTAGATCAACTCAATCCTAGAGTGACAACGATCCAAGACTCAGCCATTTTTTCACTTCAAGTTTTCCCAATGTTCCACCAAGGTTCTGGGATGAGGGGGCGAGGGAGCGAGGGGGCGCGGGAGCGGCCTATGCAAAAGCTCCCCACCATTTTTGAGGAAACGTGGGGGAGCGTCAAGGTCTTAAAAACTTATAAATATAAAATATAATTTATTAATTGAGTCCACTATGACAATTTGATTTGAATTGAAAAGCTGCAAAGCATGATCATTGATATGAATACCATTATCTAAATTTCTAATATCATATAAAATAATAAATTTAAAATTCTAATTTATAATCATACATCAATGATCATACATTATAACAAAATACAAGACAACAATACCACCATCTTCAGCGTTCTGATAATACACAACAAACCTCAACAATGTCGTTGTAGAAGATCACTGTAGATCTATTCTTCCTACATCTCTGTTATCAATAAAAGATCTTAATCTCAGAATCTTAACACTTCTGTCCTCTGCAACTTCAACAATATGTTATCAAGGCAACTTTGTTCAATTCTAGGCCAAACTGCTATAATCATTGGTGAGTTTTGCCCATCTGTACATAGTATCAATTACAAGGATATACAAAACAACAATGTTGAGTTATGCTCGTGTGAATTCTATTGTCAATTGTATCCTTGTTGAAGAGTGATTGTTGTGCAGACTCCTGATGGAATAACAAGATGCTAATGGCTCTGTCCATTGATGCACATTTGTGTCTAGAACATTACTCATACTTCTATCATAACTCCAAAAATCTGCAATCTAAACCTGTAGCTTCCATATCTGACATTTTGGCTATATGTATTACAGCTTCTGCTCCTTTACTTTGAAACTCTTGTTTAAATTCAAATTACAATGAACTCAAGGATTACTGTAACTTGATTATATAGATACTTGTAAGACACCAGTTAGGGTTACTTAGAGAAATCAAAAGTACTTCAACGTGATCGGTGTGTCTTTTAGAAAGCAAGCACTACCACACAAAAGTTAAGTTAATTTGATGTTGAACTTCTTTGCCTTCTAATATTTCTTATCGTCACAAACTGAATTCTTCACAAGAGGGAGCCTCTGATGTTGATCATCCATAGTGAATCTTGAAGAGCCGAGCGAGCTTTGAGAGAAGCAGAGAAGCATTGATGAGTAACCACTTCAGGGATGATCTCCTCACAGAATGTGTAGGGTAATATTGAGCAGCAACCACAGATAAATGTATTTGTTTGGATCAAACTCAGAATTTGTCTAATCAGAGGGCCGACGGTTCAGAGTGATAGAAATCCTCAAGATCTGTCTTCAATTATGTCTAATATGTGCACTCCAGAATTCCTGCAAATAACGAAATCACATTACCATTGTGATAGCCATATCAAGGGTCCATTCTGCAATCTGCAATGTTCCAACAGATGCCATCGAGGTTCCATGCATGGGAGTGATCAGATCTAGTAATAACAAAACACACAGCACGCGAAAGTTGTGTGTGTTGTTATGAACTTATGTGTTCACCCTGTTGTTTTTATAACATGAAACAACGAAATTCCAAAACCCTACACTTAGTTTAACTGTCAATTAAAGATTAGTTTTAGGGTCAAGTTAATTAAAATCGTTTTTTTTGCATAAACGTGTGCCACGTCCCCCCACACCCACCCTCGCCCCCTCTCGTCCCCACATCCCCCTCGCCCCCACCGTTCCTCACGTCCCCTTTTCGGAAACGCCCCTCAGAAAAGGGAAACGACTCCCTGGCACGTCCCAGAGTTTCCTCATTTTTGGGGGCGTGGGGAAACGTCCCCTACTTGTCCCCAAGTCCCCGAAGCACGGGGGAGCAAGGAAACTAGACCCCTGGGGGGGGGGCTGGGGCGAGTCCCCGTGGAACACTGAGTTTTCCATCCAACGAAGAACAAAAGAGAGTTTTCTTACTCTATAGCTACTTGATCATCCATTTAAAATTCAAAATACTTCTTTGATTCTAGTTCTTTCAAAGTTATATCTTCTATTCAAGAGTCATTTCTAAAACTAGGCAAATATGGGGGTTCACTTCCATTACTTGAGCCAGTGCTTTGTAAATTATATTCTAAGTTTAGTTTTGGTTTCTTTTTTCTAATTTCACACTGACAATTGGTTCTTTTTATGTTTTGCAGCCCATAGGCTTGAGCATTGGGCAGCAAGGAGCTGCAGCAAAAGCTTTGGAAAACTACTCACTTGTGTGTATGCAGGACCACCTCACACTATCCAAACACTGATTTCTAGGGAGGCCATAAGCACTTGGGAAAGATTTGTAAACTCATCTAGGTCGTGGGCCTTTAGAGCTGTGTGAATCTCTTTTGGAGAGTTTTTTCCATCCTCAAGTTTGTTGTTGTTATATTTTTTGGGGAGAGAGTCTAGCTTTGTTAGAGTCCCATCTTTGTAAAGATCTCTCTCGTATTATGGGCTTCCCTCTTAGAGGCATTGTTACCTGCATTAAGCGCTAACAAAAGATAATAATAAAAAAATGTTGAAGGGAGCTTGGGATTTTTTCCATGGCATCTCCCTTCCTCATTTAGAGTAGGGATTCTTGTGGGTGGCATAATCTTGTTTTTAATTTTTCTTAATTTTCTAGCTTTTAATTTCATATTATGCATGCTTAAAATCAACACATTTCACTCCACATGCAAATTTTACTAATCTTGTGTTTAAATTCCCAAATGCATATGCTCTTAAGTTTGCAAACTATTTCTCTTTGAAGCATTAGTTTAATTTGGGAAATTAACACAATTTGCACTTCATCTAGGCATTTTAGTATAGGAAGGCCCCAAGCCTCACTAAAACTTACCTCCAACTTAAGTTGGTTGAATAGACTTTTAGGGACCCTCTACCTCTATTGACTCATTGTGAGATCCAAATATTTGGGCGAGGATGAGGTCTGAGGACTATAGTTCAAATGTAACTTTGCCTTAACACTAATAAAATAAAATGAACCAAGAACAACATTCCATCACATTTGCTTTGGTTTAAAGTCTCACATGCAAATCTTATTTCAAGAGGCACTTTGGATGCAAACATTGTAATCTTTTTTAATTTTGCAACACGTTTAATTTTTCTTGTACTTGGAAATTGATTCATCTTTTGGTTTAATTGCATATTGTCATGAATGGTTGATTTCACTTTCAAGTACTATTATTTTGGGTTGCAAATGTTGAAGTTTCTAAGTATTACCCATTAGAAATTTTATCTGCATTCTCTAGTTTATTTCGTCTACTTGTTTAATGTTGAAGTTTCTAAGTTTATTTCGTTTAGAAACCCTTCATGCACTTTTTCTGATTTATTTCTACCTACTTGTTATTTTTCTTTAACAAGTTATTTACAAAGTACATACTGAAAATAAACACCAGTGCATGCTCAACATATTACAGATCAGCAACTAAAGAAACAAGAACAAACACAACACATAACACCATTATTTTTGGACCAATGTCCCTGGAAAAACCCAATGCGAGAAAACCAGTGCAATAATCTGAGAGTTTTCTTATTAAGCAATATCAAAGTACAATCTGGGTATCGTAATTGGCCTACCTAACAGAGAATTTCCTTAGCAGCGATACCTCACAGTTTAAGAGAAATCTCCTGGCTGAAACCCCGGAAAACCCTTCCAGCAGCTCCTCAGCACAAAATTGCTCCTACAACCCCAACATCTTCCCAATCTGGACTGCGTCAGCCCTTCTCTATCTCACATTGGCCCTGCACCAGCCTTTCTTGGCCTGCATCAGCCCCAGGAGGCCCTACAAAGTTCTGGGAGCCTCTGCGTCAGCTACGCTGGCCCCTCTGGTGCTCTGTGTAGCACTTGGCTGCCTTTGCGTAGCCCTGCGTGAGCCCTTGCAGGCTCTGCGTCACCCTCCTTGGCTGCTGCGCTGCTTTCCCAGCACAATCTTTGCCTTCTCTGTTCCTCTGTACTCAATGCCCCTCAGTTGCTCTCCCGATCACTGATTCTATCTCTCTTAGCAAACCCCGCTCTAGAGAATAGAATAACTGATCATCTGGTGTATCCTCCAAGTGACCCTCAAGCCTCCTCTTATACTTTTCCTGTTGACATCTCAACAGCTGAGATTAAGTCCCTAATCAACGACTAAGATTAGATCTGGCTTGATCCATGTCTTTTGAACCATTCTAACACAAATTCATACTATACACAATAATATTTTATTTTCCCTAAGTTTAGACTTAGGGACTCCATTAAAAATATTAATAATTTTAATATCTCCTGATCTGTTTAGAATCTGCCCAAACCCTTTCTGGGTATTGGAGATCTCATGTGCCCCAACTTTTTCACCAAATTTCGTGGCTAGAGCACATCCAATGCTACCCCAAATCAACACTCCCTCTTAGCGAGGATTGTGCTCTAGCAATACTCCTCACTGAGTATTAATCTAATCATCCGCATCGGTACTTGTGCTGACGCTAGGCCTTCCTGCCCAACATCCTCTGCACTGAAGTATCCTGTATTGCTGCCCATGGTTTTGCCACTGTCACTATTACATCTGTACAACAGCTCCCTTTGCATCCGTGCTTCTACTAGTCCTTTCTCCCAGCACTGCATCCGCACTGCACCTCCTCTCATCATGTTGCATCGTGCTGCCCATTGCTGCACTGCAACTCAATTACTAAGAAGTTGTTAATTTTAGGTATGTTCTATGCTTAGAGCAATTTATTTCAATTTTCACAGTTAGCTCAATATCTTTTCCAAATTAGAAATCACATCAGCATTAAAGTAAACTGCAGATAGAACATAAAAATAAATCGCAGAAGACAAGCCAAGACAAAAGGGCACAAGATGTGATGCTAGCGAGGGACAAACCCCAATGTGGGGAAACCCTTGATCAATTCTTCTTATATGTTCTTCAATAGTTCAGCAAAGAGAGAGATAGTATGTTTACAACAGAAGTCAACACTTTGACTTATCTAGATAAGAACATAGATCATCTCTAAGAAGATGATACATGAGATCAGTTGAAGACATGCTGCTTCAACTGATTCTCCAAGGTGACTCCTTCACCTAACGTTGTGTTGCATTTCGTCATCATGTTGCACCTCACCATGCTGCACCATGTTGCACCCATCATCACTATGCTGCAACTCATCATGCTTCATTAATCATGATTGTATCCATCACTGTATTGCATTATGTGCCATACTGACCTATGTGCTGGCTGCATCTTGCTTGCTAGTTGTCCCTAGCCTTGTTGTCCTTTGCATGCTTGCTGTTGCATGCTAGCTGTCTCTTGCATGCTAGCTGTAACATTGCATGCTTGGTGTATTTGCTACTAAGTACCATACAACTATCCCAATGTTAGTTAGTTGTCCCTTGCATGCTTCTCTCCTTCGGAGACAGATGCTCTGGCTATTCCCGGCAGTTTCGGCTTTTCTCGGCAGTTCCAGCAGTTCCCGATGGTTCCGGCTTTTCCTAGCAATTCCAGCTATTCCCGGCAGTTCCGACAGTTCCGGCAATTCTGGCTATTCTCGGCAGTTCCAGCTTCTGCCTTCTGGATTAGAACAGCGTTATCCCTTAGGATCTCTACTCCTACTAAACCCCAAAGACAAGTAGAGAAGAAGAGATCCCAAGTGTGTTGAAATGACTTGAAGGCCACCTCTATTTATACTAAAACGTTGAGCACAAGTGGGGTTTATTTGGTTGCTAGCCGACCTTGACAAATTGTCCCATAACACAAATAAATTCATATCTCCATGAATACTTATCAGAATCGGATGATCTTTAGATCAATCCTATACCTCTCGATGAGAGGGATCCAAGAAAAATTTCAGCTTCCATTAATAAGATGACTCACATGGAGTTTGGCCCTAGTTGCCAATTTTAACACTCCCTCTCAACTAGGGAGAACTCCATCCACTAATCCATATGTCCGACTGTACTATCTCTGCCATCAGTGCCTTGCACTGCTCTCCTCTGCTCTACTCCGTTGAACCATGAAGAAGAAGAATTGATCAAGAATGTCTCATACCATCTCTACTGACCCGAAGCCAGTTTCATCTAAAGGGAATGTGTCACATCACTCTTACTGGCTTGAAGTCAGTTTTATTTATCCCAGATCAATATCACAAGAGAGTGTCTTAAACCACTCATATTGATCCCAGATCAGTTTCATTGATCCCAGATCAATGGAGGTCATCCTAGCAACGTCCATTGATAGTTCTACTATAGTCGCTAACCCCATTTCCCTACTCATTGATTAGATGAGAGGTACTTCCCATGAGTCCCAGACTGCATGGGTAAGATGCCTCGACAGGAGAAATAATCATCCTGTCCACAGAAGAACGAATCATCTTGCCCCACAGTTTCCACGAGAGAACTAATCATCCCAGCGCACAAGAGAACTAATCATCCTATTTCACAGTTGCCACGGGAGAACTAATCATGCCGGCCCACAAGAGGACTAATCATCCTGTTCCACAGTTGCCACAGGAGAACTAATCATCCCAACCCACGGGAGAACTAATCATCCTATTCTACAGTGGCCATGGGAGAACTAATCATCCCAGCCCACAAGGAGAACTAATCATCATGTTCCATAGTTGCCGCAGGAGAACTAATCATCCCGGCCCACAGGAGAACTAATCATCTTGTTCCACAGTTGCCACAGGAGAACTAATCATCCTGTTCCACAGTTGCCATGGGAGAACTAATCATCTCGGCCCATAGGAGAACTAATCATCCTGTTCCACAGTCGCCACTAGGTATCACAAGGGAAGGTTGAACCTGTCATCTTGTACATGGTGCACCACCAGGGTTGGGTGAGTTGCCCTGTGGTCGTATGTTGCTCCAATAAGTACCTCAAGCCCCCCAGAGCTCCCAAAGCTCAATGCATGCAACATACAGGACCCTTATAAGAAGGTCTCTCAACGACTCCAAGTCGTTCGAGAAAGTCACAGATTTGACCCTTCCCCGGGGCTTTGACAAAATGTCCGCAAACTGTACATCAGTTTCAATGCGATGGAGCCTCCTTGCTCATCGACTTACCATATCCCAGATAAGGCAATATCTAATGTCTATCTGTTGGAGCAATCATCGAATACGAGATTCCTCAATAATTGAATCCCCCCTCTGGTTGTCACAGAGAATCACAGTGGTATTCATCATGTGTACAAACAGCTCA
>APFE030028346.1:113019-193575 GCA_000404065.3 Pinus taeda | reverse complement strand
ACTACCATATAACTTCTGAAAGTTAAGATCCTCGAGGTAGTCACAGGCTTGCAATTTATCATTCCACATCCGGAATCCAACTCCCTCTTACTTCTGCAAATGAGAGGGTCTGCACCTGTCAAAAATAGGTTGTCCTCATAAGGTGTCGATATGAGAAGTCTATCATCCACAACCTTCGGGTAATGGTTTGGATTGGTTTCACTCCTAGTGAATCTCAGCTTCATCAGACAACTATCAATCCTCTCATACTACGCCCGGGGTGTTTTGCTTCAAGCCATAGAGGGCTTTCTTCCACTTGTATACATGAGATTCACGATCATGAATCTCAAACTCCTTAGGTTGTTCCAAACCTGTGGACCTGCTACATGAGGGGAATGGTCCCCTTATAAGATTTTCCTTCGGTACATCTCAGACATGTACCTTCATGCTCTTCTTGAATTCAAGCATTCCTATCACCATCTGACTCACATCGAGTAGGGCCCCATAGGTAGACCTCCAATGTTATAGATGTGATATGTCAATTGACATGATCCCCAATGGACCATCCTGCAACTTGATACAAATTGCCAACCCTAAACCCATGAGAAAAAAGCATCTTTGAAAATTCCATTTTTTAACACGTACCTTTCCATCGATGAATGCCACCCTGAAACCTTTGACTTCCATTTCCGAGATGGACACTAGGTTCTTCTTCTGATTAGGTACATAAAAGATATTCTTGTAAATGAATAGAGTTACCCTAATTCAATTGAGGGGTAACATTCCCTACACCCTTTCCGAGATAGATGGCATCGACTCCAAGTATAATCCCATAGTTGTTTCCGTCTCTACCAAATTCGAGAGAGCACCCTTCTATTCGATGAGGTGCCTTGAAGCACTATGACCAATAAGCTAGATTCCCAAAGAATCTGAAGGAGAGGGCCAATACAAGATAACGCTTCTTTATCTTATCAGAAACAACATTTGATTCTTCATACCTGGGGTTCCTTGCTTTCTCTGAAGAGTCAATTGTTTCCTTGATGACCTGCATTACCTGTCATTCCTCTAACCATTGAAGATGTCCCTGGAATGATTGTTATCATCATCAAGTGATGTGTCCCTACCTCAGACACTCCTTCGCATAGTGGCCGAACTTATTACAACCAAGGCATCTGCCTTTCCTTCCACCCTTAGATCCGGACTTCTCATTGAAGTGATTTTTAGGTAGGTCATCAGAAACTTCTGTTGCGCCATTCTGATAATATTCTCTACTTCGACTTCACCTTTGGTTGATTTGAAGAGGGATGAGGAATCCATTGATCCTTTTTTTTCCCAACTATCTTCGGTGATTGCTCTTTCACTCTTGCTTGGGCATTGCCTTCACCTTAGCTCCGATACCATGTTAATTTTAGGTATGTTCTATGCTTAGAGCAATTTATTTGAATTTTCACAGTTAGGTCAATATCTTTTCCAGATTAGCAATCACATCAGCATTAAAATAAACTGCAGATAGAACATAAACATAAATCACAGAAGACAAGCCAAGACAAGAGGACACAAGATGTGGTGCTAGGCAGGGACAAACCCCAATGTGGGGAAACCCTTGATCAATTCTTCTTATATGTTCTTCAATAGTTCAGCAGAGAGAGAGAGATAGTACGTTTACAACAGAAGTCAACACTTTGACTTATCTAGATAAGAACATAGATCATCTCTAAGAAGACGATACATGAGATCAGTTGAAGACATGCTGCTTCAACTGATTCTCCAAGGTGACTCCTTCACCTATCATTGTGTTGCATTTCATCATCATGTTGCACCTCACCGTGTTGCACCCATCATCACTATGCTGCATCTCATCATGCTTCATTAATCATGATTGTACCCATCATTGCACTACATTATGTGCCATACTGACCTATGTGCTAGTTGCATCTTGCTTGCTTGCTGTCCCTAGCTTGCTTGTTGTCCCTAGCATGCTTGTTGTCCTTTGCATGCTTCCTATTGCATGCTAGTTGTCCCTTGCATGCTAGTTGTAACATTGCATGCTTGCTGTATTTGCTACTAAGTACCATACAACTGTCCCAATATTAGTTAGTTGTCCCTTGCATGCTTCTCTCCTTCAGAGACAGGTGCTCTGGCTATTCCCGACAGTTCCGGCAATTTCGACTTTTCCCGGCAGTTCCAGCAGTTCCCAACGGTTCCGGCAATTCCAGCTTTTTCGGCAGTTCCGGCTATTCCCGACAGTTCCGACAATTCCTGCTATTCTCGGCAATTCCAACTTCTGCCCTCTGGATTAAGGCAGTGTTATCCCTTAGGATCTCTCCTCCTACTAAACCCCAAAGACAAGTAGAGAGGAAGAGATCCCAAGTGTGTTGAAATGACTTGAAGGCCATCTCTATTTATACTAAAATGTTGAGCACAAGTGGGGTTTATTTGGTTGTTGGCCGACCTTAACGAATTGTCCCATAACGCAAATAAATTCATATCTCCATGAATACTTATTAGAATCGGATGATATTTAGATCAATCCTACACCTCTCGATGAGAGAGATCCAAGAAAAATATCAGCTTCCATTAATAAAATGACCCACATGGAGTTTGGCCCTAGTTGCCAATTTTAACAGAAGTAAGTAACTGATCTCCCAACTCTGACCTCCTTGTTGGGCTAGAGACCCTCCTAATGTTGAAGCTCCCTCTGCCGCTGACAAGTCTCCCTCTTTGACCTCTACGCTGCTGCAACAACTCCCTGCATCTCGCATCGTTGCACACCTCTTTGTGCCATCCTGCACTAATTCAACACTCTCGTGCCTCTCGCACTATTGTAGCCTACTAGCCTTGCACTGTCTCGGGACTCCGATACCATGTTGAAGTTTCTAAGTTTACTTTAGTTTAGAAACCCTTCATGCACTTTTTCTGATTTATTCCTACCTACTTGTAATTTTTCTTTAACAGGTTATTTACAAAGTAAATATCGAAAATAAACACCAGTGCATACTCAACATATTACAGACCATCAATTAAAAGAAACAAGAACAAATGCACCACATGACACCATTATTTTTGGACCAATGTCCCCAGAAAAACCCAATGCGGGAAAACCGGTGCAGCTATCTGAGGGTTTTCTTATTAAGTAATATCATAGTACAATCTGGGTGCCATAACTGGACTACCCAACAAAGAATTTCCTTAGCAGCTATACCTCATAGTTTAAGAGAAATCTCATGCCTGAAACCCTGGAAAACCCTTCCGGCAACTCCTCAGCACAAAACTGCTCCTGCAACCCCAGCATCTGCCCAATCTGGACCGCGTCAGCCCCTCTCTATCTCAGGTTGGCCTTGCATCAGCCCCATTAGGCCCTGCGTCAACTCTGGGAGCCTCTATGTCAGCTACGCTGGCCCCTCTGGTGCTCTGTGCAGCATTTGGCTGCCTCTGCGTGGCCCTGCGTGACCCCTTGCAGGCTCTGCGTCACCCTACTTGGCTACTGCTCTACTCTCCTGGCACAATCTCTACCTTTTCTGTACTCAATGCCCCTCAGCTGCTCTCATGATCATTGATTCTATCTCTCTTAGCAAACCCTGCTGTAGAGAATAGAATGACTGATCATCTGGTGTATCCTCTAAGTGACCCTCAAGCCTCCTCTTATACTTTTCCTGTTGACATCTCAACGGCCGAGATTAAGTCTCTAATCAACGGCTAAGATTAGATCTAGCTTGATCCATGTCTTTTGGACCATTCTAACACAGATTCATATTAATACACATTAATATTTTATTTTCCCTAAGTTTAGACTTAGAGACTCCATTAAAAATATTAATTATTTTGATATATCCTGATCTGTTTAGAATCTGCCCAAACCCTTTCTGGGTTTTGGAGATCTCATGTGCCCCAACCTTTCCACCAAATTTCGTGGCTAGATCACATCCGATGCTACCCCAAATCAACATTTAATTACTAACAAGTTATTTAACCATATAAATATTGAAATAAACACAATGCAGTCTCAACCATCTATAGATCAACAACTGAAAGAAATAGACAAACACATAAGGGACACCGTTATTTTGGACAATCATCCCTGAAAAAAACCCAACTTGGGAAAGCCGATGCAGTAGTTTTGAGGGTTTTAATATTAAGCAACTTTTCTTGAGTACATTGGGTGCCAAACTGGGTCACCCGACAGAGATAAATAATCTGGCAGTAATACCTCTCTTCAGAAGCAGATATTCTGAAAGTTTGCCCCACGAAACACTCTCTAGCACAATCTGAAGCACTGCGTCAGCCCTCCTGGCCTCTGTGTCAGCCTGAAACCCTCTGCGTCAGCCCTCTGAGGATATGCATAGCCTCTCTGGCCCTCTGCGTCACTTTTGTAGCCTCTGCGTGGGTCATGCAGGCCCTTCTGGCCTCTCCACAATCACTGCTGGCCTGTACGTGGTTCCCTCTGCCTCTGCATCTTCCTCTTTGCCTCTGCGTTGGTCTTCCGCCACTATCTCTGCCTCTTTGCCTCGTACTCACTGCCCCTCGCTGCAACTCTAATCACTGGTTCGATTTCTCTTAGCAAACCCTGCTCTAGAAAATCGAACTGACTGATCACTCTGGTGCGTCTCCAACTGATCCTTAAGCCTCCTCTTATACTTTTTCTATTGAGTCTTCACGACCGAGATTACATCTCTAATCAACGACTATGATTAGATTTGGCGTGATCCATGTCATTTAGAATCTTCTAACCCAGTTTTATATTAATACCATTAATAGTTTTATTTTCCTAAGTTTAGACTTAGGAACACATTAAAAATATTAATTATTTTAATATCTCCTTCACCTAGGCAGAATTTCCCCAAACCATTTCTGGGTCTTCGGGATCCCATGTGCTCTAGCCTCTCCACCAATTTTCATGGCTAGAGCACATCCAATGCCACCCCAAATCAACACTACCTCTTAGCAAGGAATGTACTCTAGTAATACTCCACCACTAAGCATCACCCTGATTATACGACACTGGTACCTATGTTGATGCTAGGCCTTCCTGCCCAACATCCTCTGCACTGTCGCATCCTATACTGCTGCCCATGGCCCTACCACTGCCACTATTACATCTGTACAACAACTCCCTCTGCATCTATGTTGCTGCTGGTCCTTCCTCCCAACACTGCATCTGCACTGCAGTTCTCTCTCATCATGCTGCATCATGCTACCCATAGCACTACCACTACTATTGTTGCGCTACAACTCAGTTACTAAGAAGTAACTTATCCACCCAACCACTGACATCCTTTTCAGGCTAGAAACCCTCCTGATGTTGAAGCTCTCTCTGCCGCTATCCTATGCTCCCTTTGTTGCCTCTGCACTGCTGCAACACCTTTGTGCCTCTTGCACTACTGCAAGCACCTCTGTGCCTTCCTGCACTGCTGCAACCTCCTTTGTGCCTCTCGCAATGCTGTGAGCCTCTCTGCACTGCCAGGGACCACTGCACTCTAGCACTCTTAGTTGCTTCATCCACATCCACTTCCACCGACATCCGTCATCCTGCTACTGTCAGTTCGGGGCTCCCGTAGCTAGGTATGATCTAAGAGTTTGGGTACCTCAAGGATCCTATCGCTCATCCCATGTAGTCCTCCTGACTATAGCTCGATGTCTCCCCACCTCTTCTCTAGAGGTACATGAGCACTCATGGTACAATCATCATCATCCTCTACCTCCTTTTCCGCCTTTGTTGGCGCTGCCTTGGAGTCAGACACCTCTCCCTTATTCTTTTTCCTCAAACACTAGCTTGCATAATGGCCCAGTTCCCCACAGTTGAAGCACTTTATCTTGGAGAGGTCATTTTTCTTCCTCTTCCCCTGCTGTCCCGCAAATGCCAGAGTTGCATCCTCTTCCTCTTCTTTCTTGACCCAGGCTCCTTTGCTACTACTTCCCACCTTGGTCAGCTATCTGATCTCTTCTTGACGAAGAGTTGCCCATAGTTCTTCCCAATCTGGAAGATGCTCTCTGCCCAAAATGCTTTGGACAAACGTCTCCCACTCCTCCGAGACTGCGTTCAGGGCGGTCCTCACCATTAACTCCTGATCCGGCGTGGCCCCTATGGAAGTTAGTTGGTCCCGAATGTCCTTCAATCTGTTGAAGAAGTGATCTACCTGCTCCCCCTTCTGCATCTGATACGACTGCAGTTGATTCTCCATTAGCATCTTCCTTTGCACGGAAGTGCCCTGATACAATGTCGTCAAAGTGTCCCACATCTCCTTTGTTGTATTCTTCTCGGCAATATGCTAGACCACATGATCCTTGACCCCATCAAGGATTATGCATTTCGCCTTGGCCATCACATCCTCATACCTTTCATTGTCAGTTGGGTTCACTGGGATAGCTGCGATTCTCAAGGCGAAGGCCTTGATGCGATGTCTATCTAGAATGGACAGGATCCTGGCCTTCCAGATGACAGAGTTGGACGCCTCGTCCAGCCTGTTCTGATCCCTCAGTCCATTCATGGCCATCTCTATGCTCTTCTTTTCGACTCCTCTAAGTCTCTACTTCCCTCCTAGAAGTTCTTTCTTCGACTCCGAGTCTCTACTTCCCTCCTGGAAGTTCTTTGCTAGACTCCCTCTGAGTCTTGATTTCCCTCCTGGAAATCCTCCTGCCAACTGTCGAATCGCACCTCTCTGGTCTCCTATGCTCCTGCAACACTGATCTGGATTTCTTGGCTAGAAATCTGCCTAGGTAGCGACTCCCTCTACCTTGGTTCTATCACGTTAGGTACTGTTCTGACTCAACAACAACAACACCCCACCATCTTTGCTCTCTGCAATCTATCCACAACTTCCTATGCCCCAGCAACTAAAGAACTGAGCCTCTAGGCTTTGCGCAATCCTGGCAATGACTAAACCACTCCACTAGCCAACTGCATCACTCCTACTTGACAGAGCAGGATGATGCGGCTCTTCGTGAGCCTCTCACTACTTCTGCGTTGGCCCCTTCTCTGGCTCGAACTGATGACGCAGGCCCTCTGCGTCAACCCTTTTCTGCTGCTTTCTGCCTAGGAACAACTTCTATCAATCGAGACAACTGTTTCTGCTACAAATTCTCTGAAATAGTTGGCACCTTCAGCTCTCCTGTGATCTGCAACCCTCTGATACCATGTTGAAATTTCTAAATATTACCTATTAGAAATTTTATCTATATTCTCTAGTTTATTTCGCCTACTTGTTTAATTACTAATAAGTTATTTAACCATATAAACACTGAAAAAAACACAATACAGTCTCAACCATCTACAGATTAACAGCTAAAAGAAATAGACAAACACACAAGGGACACCGTTATTTTTGGACAATCGTCCCCGGAAAAACCCAACTTGGAAAAACTGGTGCAACAGTTTTGAGGGTTTTATTATTAAACAACTTTTCTTGAGTACAACTAGGGTGCCAAACCGGTTCACCCAACAGAGATTTATATCTGGAAGTAATACCTCTCTTCGGAAGCAGATATTCAGCAAGTCTGCCCCACAAAAATCCTTCCAGCACTTCTCCAAGGCTCTGCGCCAGCCCTGCTAGCCTCTACGTAGCTCTCTAGCCCTCAGCGTGGCTCCTGTTGGCTCTATGTAGCCTTCTCAATCACTGCGCTGGCCCTCTAGCACTATCTCTCCCTCTCTGCTATGCACTCATTGCCCCTCGCTGCAACTCAGATCACTTATTCAAATTTTCTCAGCAAACCCCGCTCCAAAAAATCAAACTAACTGATCAATCTTGGTATATCTCCAACTGACCCTCAAGCCTCCTCTTATACTTTTTTTTTGTTGAATCTTCAATGGCCGAGATTACATCTCTAATCAACAGCTAAGATTAGATTTGGCTTGATCCATGTCATTTAGAAACTTCTAACCCAATTTTATATTAATACCCATTAATATTTTTATTTTCTTAAGTTTAAACTTAGGAACCCATTAAAAATATTAATTATTTTAATATCTCCTTAACCGGGTAGAATTTCTCCAAACCATTTATGGGTCTTGGAGATCTCATGTGCTTTAGCCTCTCCACCAATTTTTATGGCTACAGCACATCTAGTGCTACCCGAAATCAACAAGAGGTTATCACCTAAAATCATATATTTTCACCTTTTCCCAGGTCTAACCAAGTTGGGACACCTAGGGGATCATTTGCCCGGCAAATTACCCATTCAAAATGTTCAATCTCTTAGGGTCTTCTACGCTGGTGTTTCCTCAAGACCTCCAATTTTGAACCCATTCCAATGGTGTTGTGAGAAAAGCCAAGCCCTAGCTTCGGGATCAAACCTTGCCCTAGCATCCCGAAAGGCTAGTACCTTATTGGATCAATTCAAAACTTTAAGTGGATATTCTTTCTTTGACCCATTTCCATACCTTGTCTAGGTTAGGGAAAATCATTGGTTGTCATACTCTTCTCCCCTACCCTAGACTGGCTCCACTTGGTCCTGTGTGGTCTCGTTCCTTTGAAAAGACAATTCTTCAAGAACCTTCCAGGATACCAATTTCAATAAGGATTTTAGGGATTGGGAAATTCCTTCACAAGTCATATCCCATAAACCTAACCCTTGAATCCTCCCTTCCTTTCCCTAGAAGACATTGTACCTTGCTTAGAAATCAAGCAAGCTCTATCTTTTTAACTATTCTGAGAAAGATATTATTTCAGTCAAACCACATCCTTTCATTGACTTATCCTTCATCAGTGACTCCATAATATACCGCGTCTCCTCCCATTAGTGAAAGTTTGTAAATAGTAGGGATCTTTCGCTGAGGTGACATTGGGTCGAGTCTCCATTTGTTTTTTTTTTAACAACGTGGTGAATCGGTAACTACTAGACATAATTTAAGGAAGACCTAGGATCAATTCTCGTAGTTGCCACTATAACACCAAGAGTACATCCAACAACCTGCAAGCCAGATATACTAATTTCTTATGATTTTGGCAAGAGCCGAGACTGACGCTAACGAGGGAGCCCACTCCTTGCGCCGCACACCATAGCAGGACAATATACCCAATGTGATTTGAACCCTGATCTCGTGGGTTTCACCCAACGAACCCAGTGGGATGAGTCTCCATTTGTTTCCATTGGTCTAGCATTTTCCCTTTAGGGATCCCCTTTAGGTCCCCTGCTAGTTTGAGCAGTAACAAGTCCCGTACAGGATAAAGTGCTTATTTGGATAAGAGGAAGCTTTTTGTCTTGTGTTGGTACTGTCATGTGACAAAATATTATCAGTATGTAAAAGAACATTTTTCTCACTCTCGCTTCTTTTTTTTCTTCTTCTCGTGAATGTTAACAGAAGAAAATATAAATAAATGTTTATCATAGGAAAGGCTCCAATTTATAAGCTCAAACTGAGACACAAAATCGAGCACGTTAATTCTTCTAAAGCATGGATATCCCAAGAACAAGTATATCCCTAAGAATGGGTTTTCTCTGTCCTAGAAGACAACAAATTTAGTCAAATTTTACTTTTATAAAGCAAGATAACGCCAATTAACTTGAGAAAGGCATTTACAACAAGACTTACAACAAATCTTCCACAAGATAAGGAAATGTCATATTATAAAGAAACTACTTATTCTAGTTGTATTGTTATTGAAGATGAAAAGTACATTAATAAAGTATCATAAACTCTTTGTCATGTCCCTATTTTTATTTTCCTCTACAGTACAGCAAGGGTGGATTTCCAAGGCGCGGGATGGCCAGATCAGAGGAGCAAGATTATGTCAGCAAGGTTGCGCAGCAGTTTTGAGTTTTTATGGGATCTAATGGCATTCACTTGGCATATTCCTCATCCACACAATTTGTATTCTGTTCCGTTGCATTCCGACAACTTTAAAAAAATAGAGTTATTAATGGGACTGACTCAATTAATTACGTTTAAGGTGGCATTTTGAAAGGAATAATTAACAGAACACCTTATTGTAATAGCTCGTTGGAACTAGAACGAGAAAATCTACAATATGAGATGGTGGGAAATGACTTTCAATGGCCTGAGGAGAGATGGTGGCCAGTTTACCATTTTCCCAAATTAAAAAGGTGTTTTAATTAAAATAAAAGGAGGGGAAAAGTACTAAGTGATTAAAATAATAATAAAATAAAGGCTTCTAGAGGGGTCCATATCTATAAAAGAGGAGGAGACCATTTAGAGATATCATGGTTTGGAGTTCTTGTCTTTGGTATAGATCAGAGAATTCAATTCTCTACTATAATAACCCTAGGAAGAAAACCCTTGGGTGATTCAGTGAGAATACGGGAGAACCTAGTTCTCTCCCTTGGTGAATCCACTCAAGATTCACAGGTTGCAGCATATTGATTGATCAGTTCAGTTTTGGAGGCTCAATGCAATATTATGTTAGTTTTTGTATCATTGGATGTGTTCTAGCCACGAAATTTGGTGGAGAGGCTAGAATGCATGAATTCTCCAAAACTCATAAATTGTTTCTGGAAATTCCACCTAAATATGACTTAATTAGATTATTAGCCTATTTTTTAATGTTTCCTAAGTCCAATCTCGAGAAAATTGTTTAATTAATTACAATTAATTAAGTCAAGGTGAGAATAATCTAGAAACTCACATGTATTGACTTCAAGATGATCCTAGCCCTTGATTAAGATTTAATCTTGGTTGTTGGAGTCCCAAAAGAGGATTATAAGAAGTCGATGGGCACTTGGAGAATACACCTGAGACACTTGAGCAATAGTTCCCTGAAAAGATCGAGCTAGTAGCAGTAGAGTTCAAGCCAGAGAGGGACGCATTGTCAGTGAGGTGTAGGGATAGTGATCCAGAGGAAGATTTCCAAATCTGGAGAGGTAGCAACAAGAGGTTGAGTTATTCCCAGTGCAGGCAGCTCGAGTGTAGGCAGCGCAAGTGTAGGCAAAAGCGCAAGTACGGGCAACGGCACGTGTACAGACAAAAGTCTGAGTACGGGCAGCCGCGCGAGTACATACAGAAGTCTAAGTACGGGCAATAGCGCGAGTACGGGCAGAAGTGTGGGAACAGGCAGCCGTGCGAGTGCAGGCAACGCGAGTCGCTGGGGTTGCTTGTGGAGGAAGGGAAATTCCCTTAGATAATTTCGGGCAGATTTTTTTGCTGTGGATTGTCAGTTTCAGGCATCCAAATTGTACTCAAAAGTCCACTATTGCACCAGTTTTCTCAAGTTGGATTTTTCTGGCAACATTTGTTCAATAATAACTATGTAAAATTTATGTGTGTGTGTGTGCTAGATTTTCTCAGTTTACAACGTTATTTTCTTCTGCAATTTATTTGTGAAAATCACAGTACGAATCATTTGGTACTTATCGTAGCAGACAACAGTTAAATTGTTAAATAAATTAACAATTAGAAATAATTTCCAATTGTTGTGATAGATGAAATTTTCACAAGGTACCAGAGCAAGAGTGGCTAGTCGGGAAGCTCAGAAGTGGGAAAGAGAATTTCGCTACTCAGAGGGAGCAGCAGGCCGAAATTATCAGAATTTGTGCAGTAATAGACAAGCACGTTGAATTACTAGGGCTAGTGTTGGATTTTCAGTTGCAAGTTGGCAGAAAAATCGAGTTGCCCGGCTAGTGATTCCAGCAAGCAGAGGGAGCAGCAACAACTCAGATTTTCGTTGAGCATATTTTTGGTTGGACGCAGAGGGTTTTGCAGCAGTTTGCAGTTGCAAAACCAGCGTCGGGTGGAAGAGAAAATCACACACAAAAAGAAATTTCTCTTAGAGGATTTCTAGCTACGAAAACTAAATTTTTCCAATTGTATATTGGCAGTTGTTGTGAGCAGATTTTCTCACTCCAGAAAGGAGTGCAAGTAGCATATTCAACAACCAAGCAGAGGGACAAAGGGAGATTTTTTAGGTTTATTTCCTCTAGTTTTGAGTTTTCAAATTTTGCATCTTTGCGGGGATGACCGTACGAGATGACGGAGTTTTCAAATTTCAGTGTAGGACAGATGACGGATGGAAAAAGAACAAAGAAACAAATCATAAGCCTCCCAATCCACTGAAGCAATCTTCATCTTATTATGAAGAAGTCATTTATTCCATTGGAAAATGGCTGATTGAAGGTGACCTGTATAAAAAGGAAACTGATGGGAATCAAGTTAATACTTGCTAGAGTGATCCATCATCCATGTTAGAGCAGATGCAAAATGGAGAAAGGAAGGTCGAAGAAGTCGTGGATACTTCAAATTTTTCATATAAGCATTTTCAAGATCGTGCAGAAAGGTCTACTTTGATTGCATCAAGATCAGCACCACAATCTATTAAAAAGAAAAGAAAAAAGCGGAAAGAATTTGTTAAATCTAATAACCATGTACAACACAACGTTGGGACAAATCAAAGTCCTAAGATATTAAGAATTGGACAGGGCAGATCAGAAAAGCAACCCATGGATATACCTGAAAGTAAGTAGGTTATCAACGTGAACTTCATAGAGTATATTTGATGCCATGGGGCATCTTTTTGTATCATATTTCTAACCTTATCCCTTGTCATTTTTGTTTAAGTAGTTTTATTTCATGAATAAATTGTCATTTATTCTCTTAAAATAAATTTCCATTTCTTCTTTTCTGTACTTGATTTCATTTGACGATATTTTCGATAGATACTGCTAATATATGACTTTTGTTGGTGGATGCAGATTCCAAGTTCTTGCACACTATCATTTTGTATCTAGCATGCATCCCCATATGGAGCCAAATTGTTAAAATTGGCAACTAGGGCAAAACTTCATGTGGGTCATTTTATTCATGGCTGATAATATGTTCATTAGATTCCTCTCGTCGAGAGGTGTAGGATTGATATAAAGATCATCCGATTCCGATAAGTATTCATAGAGATATGAATTTATTTTGATTATGGAATTATTATCAAGCCAACCTACAACTCATGTAGACTCAAAAGCCCGACAGTCGCATCTATTCAAACACCAACGTTGTGTATAAATACAGGAGTACTTTTCCTCATTTGCACTCACTCATCTCATCACATCTCTCTCTCTCTCTACTGCGCAGAAAAGAGTCTCTTCTCTATTGCGCAGAAAAGGGTCTCTCCTCTCACACATGTGAAGCCGAACGCTGCTGAAACTGAAGCCGCAACTGCAAATCCAAACTTTAACCAACGTGGACCATCAAACCTCCTCTTCTAATCTGCGTTGTAGATTCATCTGAAGCTCCTCTGAAGGCTGCAACTTTTGGTGGTGGAATCAGGTCGATCCGATGGACGGTTTGCGAGATATCAATTGCCCTAGTTTGAAGGAGGCCATTGAAACTAAAGTTGCAACTGCAGAATTGAAGTTTGACCTGCGTGGACCAGAAGATCTCCTCATCTAAACTGCGTTGTAGGTTCATCTGAACCTCTTCTGAAGCCTGCAACTTTTGGTGGTGGAATCAAGCCAATCCGACGGTCGGTTTGCGAGATATCGTCTGCCCTAGTTTTGATGATGAAGCCGCTAATGCTGATGCTGCTGATCTAGGGTTTGCTATTGCTGATATAAATCAGATTTATTGTACTATTTCTCTCTGCTGAATTATTGAAGATAAAAGAAGATTTGATCAAAGGGTTTCCCCACACATTGTGGGGTTTGTCCCTGACTAGCTGCCACATCTTGTGTCTCTTGTCTTGGCTTGTTTTCTTTCGATCGTTTTATGTTCTATCTGCACTTTACTTTATGTACATGTGATTGCTAATTTGTGGGATATAATAAGAAAATGAAGTAAACTGTTATAAGCATAGAACATACCATAACTTAACAAGAATGCAATGGGATTGCTTCTATTAGAAGTCATTTCTTGCTCCACTATTCTTGTTTCTTCTTGAATGCATCTCGAAATCAATTCTTCAAACCCTGGAATTCGATCATTGTTGAGGACGGTGGTTCTAAATACATACTACTCAGGTGGGAGTCCTCCAAGGGTGGTGAGAGTAAGTTCCCTGTCAGGAATGACTTCTTCAATCAAGAGTAGATCATTTTTGATCTCAGTAATCCTCACGAAATAGGATTGAATATCCTCGTCCTTGCCCTTCTTAATATCCTTCAACTTATTCTTGAGAAATAGAATTTGATTAGCATTACTAACCTTGAACATGCCGACCAACCTGTCATAGATCTCCTTGGAGGTCTTCAATTCGGAGATGTAGACCACCAGATGCTTGTCAATGGAATCCCTGATAATCTTCTTCGCTTTGACTTCAACGCTATTGTATTTAGTCTTCGCAACAACTGGTGCATTTGAAGGAGGCTTAGGGATTTTACCTTGCACATAATCCATCACTTATTTTTCTTCCAAGGTCAAATCAAGGGACATCTTCCATCCCTGATAGTCAGATTTATGATGGAGCTTGTCTTCAGCCGAGAAGTAGGATGAGGAACCCATTGAGTCTTTTGTCCTTATCTAACTGCCTTTGGTGATTGTGCTTTCACTCTTGCTTGGGCTTTGTCTTCACCTCAACTTTGATACCATGTTAATTTTAGGCAACATTGGTATGTTCTATGCTTTAGAGCAATTTTACTTCAATTTCTTTATTAGTCTAATATCAATAACTAGATTAGCAATCACATCAACATGATAGTAAAATGCAAATAGAACATAAACATAAACAGTAGAAGACAAGCCAAGACAAGAGGACACAAGATGTGGCACCAGCCAGGGACAAACCCCAATGTGGGGAAACCCTTGATCAATTTTTCTTTTGACTTCAATAGTTCAGCAGAGAGAGAGAGATAGTACAATTTACAAATCTGATAATTTATAACAGCAGCAAAAGAGCCCTAACCAAAAAAGTCAATGTTTGTCAACAGGGAAGATTTTACCCTCAAAAAATTGGTCAACTTCAATCAACTTTTGTCTCCAAACAGCAAGATGAATCAGCCCCCCAAAACAGCCCAAACAAATCTGGCCAAAGAGCCGACCCTAGCTTTAGTCAATGCTGGTCAAAGACAACGTTTGGCCTCAATTTTTGTGCCCAGAAATGTAACCTGCCCAAAAAGGAATACCTCACCTAAAAACGCAGTCAAACAGGTCAACGCATGGTCAAACTATCCAGAAATTCGGCCTCCTGAAATTTCTCTTTCCTGAAATTTCGGACGTGTGGAGAGAGAGGGGCCCAGAAATCCGTACCCAATCAATGAGGAGAGAGAGAGAGGAGTGTGAAGATGAGTGGGTCCAAATGAGGTTAAGGCATCATGTATTTATAGCAAACGTTCAAGATGAATAGACGTGATTGTTGGGCTTCCGAGCCTACATAAGTTCGCTGGCCGACCTTGACAATTTGTCCATAATCAAAATAAATTCATAACTTCATTTGTACATGTTAGAATCGGATGATCTTTAGATCAATCATACACCTCTCAGAGAGGGGAATCCAAGAAAAATATAAGCTGTCATAAATAAGATGACCCATGTGGAGTTTGGCCCTAGTTGGCAATTTTAACAAGTGCCAATACTCTTGTTAGGGATCATTTACTTTCTGCATTGTTTATCATCTTAAACACTAAGGATCATAACATTGCGAGCTCTAGGTTGCCCGAAAGGGACATCCCAACCCCTTTGGATACCTGAAAAATGCCAGAAAAGCCATTTAGCAACAGTTTTCCAGGTGCTCCTTAGTACAACTACAACTGACCCCTAAATTTTGAAAGGATGTGGATCGGAAGTAATACCACATAAAACAAATTGAGACTACTTTGAAAATGTGATTGGTTTGCATGATCATGAATAAGCAATGCGTTCCATGGAGCCTCACCATCAATGCAACTGACTACCTGCTTTGCTATGAAAAAAATCCTGTGTATAAATTTCAATAATCCCCAATCCACCTTTCGATTTTTTCAGAATGCAGATATACCATGGGACCATTGGAAAGCCCCTTTTCCCTCCATACTTCTGCATAAAAGGCCTTGAAATCTTCTCCAATTTACCATAATGAAACTAGGTAGGGAACTAACAAGATTCCTGATTATGGCCTGGGAGTGTATGGAATGGGCAAAGGAGATGAATCAGCAATGGAATTTGATAAAATCAATGATTGGATAGACTAGAGATTTATATTGGGGAATAGTTTCATATAATTAGACACAGCTACACATGCATGATCTCCTACTTTAAGTAATGTTGCTCCAACTTTACTTATTTAGACTGGACCATCTTTGGTACTGTCTTTAGTCATGACAAAACCCTCAATGTCTATTTTATATTGCTGTATTAGTTTTCCTTTGCACTTGCAATTCTGTAAATGCAATTTCTAGGTGAACCAGTTTTGATGATCAAATTCAACCATCTATCTTGCAATTTTCAGTTGAATCTGGAACTTATAATTGTGAAAATATAATTTTTATACCAGTCGCCTTTTTTTGAAAACAGATATGTAAGAGTTGGGAATGGGAACCAACTAATTAGAGATCCAAAGGCAGTTAGTCGTGCCTTGGCCAGTGAAAAAGTTAGGTGGAGTTTACACACTTTAAGATGTGGGCAGGTTAAGAAACAAAAGTATTGCCAATTTTTCACGAGATTTGGTAAATGTGATAAGGGAGATGGCAGATGTCCCTACAAGCATGATTCTGAGAAGGTAGCAATCTGTAAACAGTTTCTGAAAGGTACCTGCTCCAATCCGGACTGCAGGTTGACCCACAAGGTATATTCTATTTGCATATCTTATTATGTACCCTCTCCATGGGAAAGATGAATGAATTCATTTTCCTATCAAAATAATTTGTGATATGTTCTTGTATTTTAAAAGCATATAACATGACCATTATTGTTTTCTCTATGCAGGTTATCCCAGAACGATTGCCAGACTGCTTATATTTCCTGCTAGGTGACTCAATTGTCAGTTCTGTCATCTATCCTTTTTCATTTATGCAATTTTAACATTGCTAACATTCTAGATCTTTATTTAGCAGGCTTCTGTACACTCGAGAGTTGTCGTTATAGACATGTAAATGTCAGCCCAAATGCGCCTATTTGCGATGGGTTCCTCAAAGGGTTTTGTGCTGATGGTGACAAGGTAACCATCTGCTCTATCATCAACTAATTTCTTTAAATCCAATATGTAGTTCGGCATATAAAGTTAAACTCTCTTATTTTATTTTATCTCATTAAATAATTTGATCTCTTTAGATATGTTTGTTCTCATACAAAAGTGTATCTAGTTCAATCTTTCCTCTTATTTTTTACGAAAACAAGCACCTGTTGAGATAGTACAATAATACATATTAATCAAAGTTTATGCTGTTTACTATGTCTGTTACAGCTCAGCAGAAGAATTCAACACAGAAACAAAAAGAACATCGTAATATAAAATAATACAGGACAACCAGATTTCTCGTTAAGTGCAACCATATTGCTCACTAAAGAATAATACCCATTCTAGACACTAATCAATATCTATACATTATGTTACACATCATATTGTACGAGGGTCCACATTGTGATTCACATCACAATTGTGAGTATTCTCTGGTACCTGGGACTGTTTGATAGACTTGGGGGAGATACACTATGGAGCCTCTTCTCTTCTTGGCACTTGACCATTTGATGGGGATACCTTGGTACAGTTTCAGTTCTCTTCTTGGTGGATTGTCATGGTTAATGGTTGAAGATGGTACTTTCACGCCTTCAGATCACTCTCTTGACATAGGATGCTTGCTCTCTTGACTAAGAGGGGGTTTTCCACATGGTCATATTATGTTGAACATGGGATGAGGGGGCATAGTTGATGTTTGATGGAGCTAGTACCTTTCTTTCATCTCCTTTGAAGCGAACAAAATTCCTTATACAATTTAATTACTCTAAAAGACTTGGAATATCAAGATATCCATGAGGATATAAATACTATATAATAAATGTGAATAAGAATAAGAATGATAATTATTTACAATGAAAACGAGAGGCTTGCTTATATATCAGGCAAGTGTCTTTTCATGAAGAGTCATGTCTCAATTAGACATGCCTCTTCAACCTAATTACTACTTAACTAATAATTATTTATGTTTATTATCATTTATATTATTTTACATTATTTATATATATTTTATTTGTTACATTGCCTCCTTCAAAGAGCTTTGTCCTCAAAGCTTGTCGATGAAAAAAGGCTTGATCTCTTTTTCGGCTTCGAATGTCTTCCTCTCTCGGAATAGTCATTCTCGTCGATACAAGTTGATATGATATTCTTAGTGACAAACAAAATTGTCGCATTGAGAAGGGATCAGACCATCCAAGATTAATCTTCTGTATAGTATTTTGATCACTGGAATTTTGTAACGACTTGTTAGCATAACACTGGATTAAGGGTACATCACTATTATATGGAACATCAATTTGTTTTTTCTAGTCTGAATGGTTCCGATAAGTAGCTTGGTTGAGTTGTCTATTCTCATGATTTGGATGTCGATATGGAACTTTTTTGGTTTGATTTCTCCTTACTGGGCATATGTCAATTTTTATATTTTCTTCTGGCAAAGATGTTGTTGAGATGGTTATGGAACATTCACTTGGGATGTTCATTGTCTGAGCTGCAACATCTACGTGTGACGTTTCTTCAACTGACTTGTCTTCTTGAGTTGTCATATTCACTGGATCGGTGTTTGTTGTTTTGTCATCAACTTGAATTCCTACATTTGATACTTCTTTCTCGATAAATTGTTGTACCTTGTTTTCTAATGACTTTTTATCCTTCTCAAGTTTCTTAATTTGCGTCAATAATTTTTCACTATGGTTTTTAAGTCGAGAAACTTCTTCAATTTTGTCAATAGTGATTTTGTCAATTTCATTTTGCATATTTTGTAATACTTTTTTACCTTATTGAGAAATTACTTTTGAAATATCCGATATATATTCTGGTGTTACTGAATTAGGTTTCAGTGTAACATCTTGGAGTGTTATTTTCTTCTTCTTGTAAGAAAATGTTAAAAAAAATTTCTTAGTATTTAGAATAAAGGAACCTAGAGTTTTCATCCATGGTGATCCCAAAACAATGTCACTATCGTTAAAACATAAGGTTTTCAAAGTGAATTGTGAGGTAAAAGTATAATCTCCAATATTTAGGTGTATATTGCTTATATCATATTGTTTGCCAAAAATATTTGTTTCAACTATATTTGATTCAGGAATCAACCAATTGATTAGCACATTTAGGACTAACATAATTACTTCTTTCAGTAGCACTGATAGAGATTATGATGTCTCTTCCTGCGAGTGATCCTTTGATTTTAAATAACGTGTAAACACATGTACTATATGTTTCAGGAAACCTTTCATTACTAGTCTCCATTTTTGCCTTGATGTTTTTACGTAAACAATATGTCAACTGGAGCTATTTTTATTATAAAATATCACTTATTTCTTCTATATGTATTTTTCAAATATTCTCCTTTAATGTGGATTGTTAAAACTTGAATACCGTTTTATTAAAAAAATACTCCTTTATATTGTTGCCCTCTATATATGTATGTATTTCTTTATATTAAGACCCCTTTTCAAAATAAATTTATTATCTTATAACAATAATAGTTTCACTTCTTTTTTTTATTTATAATAAATTGGTCCCCTTTTTTTTATATATTTAATTACTTCCTTGATAAATTTTTAATGTCATTGTAACAACCCATCTATAAATATAAAGAACGCAAGAATAATAGCAGGTATACGGTACATGCATATGATAGCTACATATGCATGTGTCGCATACACAGCACTAGTATTTTATACTAAATTGATTATAAGTGCTAAATACCATGACACTTCTTTGAATAGAGATTCTACTCATTCATCAATATTTCTTAATGTATGGGTAGATCTTAAAAGAGGACTATATATATTATATATTCCAGATTATTGATAAAAGTTATATTAATAAATTAATAAAATAAATTTTAAAATATATATAAGTAATTAATTAAAAAGGGATCTAAATATAAAGTTATGATCTTATAATAAAAAGAATATATAATAAAACAATGTTATATATTAAAACATAATGTTTATAATGTAATGTGATATATTAAATTATAATGTGATATATACGATATAGTGTTATATTAAAGGAATATTTTAATAAAAGTATAGTATGATTTCAAAAACATAAATCATGTACATCCTCGACCTTAAAAGAGATAAGGGAGGAATACGTAAGAAAGGGTGTATCATCAACAGGTTGAGCGGTGGGCTGCAGATGGAAGAGCGGCCACCGCCAAACAACATAATAAAACCACGGGACATGGATTTGTGAAGAAAAAAAACCAGAGGGAAGAATTCTGAAGGAGAAGGAAATCATCCACACGAAGAGCTTGAGTGTTCTAAGGTTCTGGGCACGGGGGAATAGTCGACTTCTGTTAAGAAGCTTACTAGATTGAGCAGCCAGGTCCTTCTCAGTTTGGCTGGGTGGATTCGGTCTTTTGGAAACTGTAGTAGCACAGCCGAAGGCATCTTCAACCGCAGGGGCACAGCATATTCAACCGCAGGGGCACAGGTAGGTACCTCAACAGTGCTGTTAATTGATTTTGTAAGATCTCGGGAAATTGTTTACAGGGTCATGATAAATCCCTTACTGTTTTTCTTTGCATCTGTTTTTCGATTCTTACATTTGGTATCAGAGCGTAGGTTAAAACCCTTTCGACCTTACCGGCCCTACGCATTGTGTAATTCTCTGTGAATTTTAATTCTATTGAAATTGCTACGTAGATATTCCAACCCTGGTTTTCATGTTTTCTGTCAAGCACCTCTGTTCTTGAAGTGGACCGTCCTAAGTAGGGTTTTCATGTTTTCTGTCAAGCACCTCTATTCTTGAAGTGGACCGTCCTAAGTAGCATTGTGCAGATGGGTTTAGTATATAAAAAAAAAGTTGTGCCAGCAATAAATCCAGGAGCACAAACCTGATGTTGTTATCCACATGGACCACCAGCCTTCTCAGGACCTCCATAATCATCCTTGCCCCTTTCTTTTTTGGAGCCTCCATAGTCAGCCACGATTGCAGTATAAATAAAGCCATATATCCATTTATGCGTCTTCTTTCAGAAGACACTTCTTTCAATGAATCTAGGCATGGAAGAATGTCTAACAAACCCTCTCGAAGACAAAAGTTCTCTTCTAAAAATCGTTTAGCTTTTGTGTACTTTCATTCAGCATTAAGCTCTCCTGTACAAATCGCTGAAAAGGCCAATTTTTAATACTCAATCAAATTGATTGACCACACACTCAGGACAATCCACATTTTCAGCCTAAATACAAAACTTGTCAGGTTCCATTTTCACATCGTCCAGTAGCGAAGTGTAGAATCTGTAATTGATTGGAGCGAATAAGGTGATTAGCCTGTTAGCCATAACGTTTTGAGTTCAAGCGTCATTCTGCACAACTAGTTTTCTCCTTAGTGGGAAGAACATTTCATTTAACAAGGACAAAGGCACCTTTGTGGCTAGAGCCATTTTTTTGAAGCTCGCTTCTATTCTTGAACCATCGTGTTGGTACCGTGGACGTCAAGTTAACCATCGTATGACCCCGTGAACGAGTCTCCTGTAGCAGAACCTCGCATATAACATACAGAGAGTGATATTAAAACTTGTAGCATATAACACCTTTGGTTCCAACACAACACGTAATCTATTATATGTCCAAGTGTCTGACATAATTTATGTAGGTGGTGAAATCTGGTTAGGGCAACAAAATATTTCGTTGTTATATCTGTCTGGTTGAATTACGAACTATATGGGATTGTTTATATGGAACTATAATAGTGTGGGTCTATAAATGGAATTTACTATATGTTATATTGCTCAGTTTAATTTTCCATGCCATTAAGAAGGCTAATCATAGCGTCGGCGAAAATCCCGAACGCCCCTGTCCATGAGTTTAGGGTCATTACTTGGTTACTTATCCTGTGGAGAGTAATGATTTTTGCATGGCATACACTTGTGGACGTCATATATTTTGTCCTACGTATCTACGTACCATGTCAAGTATCAAGTTAACCAGCTAAGTGATGAGCCGCGAGGAATATCATAAAATAACCAAACGCCAACACCTCTATAAAATATGTCGACATGTTATTTTAGGGACGCGCGTACCAAATTTAATTATCATGGAATCCTGAAAAAGCTTAATTATATTAATTATAAGCAAATTATACTTGAATTAAATTATTAACAATCAATAATAATCAATATGAATGTCAATATATATATATAATAATATTAATAAATTATATACTTTAGTATTATATATACTTATATATATATAATATACTTATATATATATGATATAAACTATATCTTAAGCCATTTGATATATACATATTGATATTTTCAGAAATACATCCGTGACCTAATACTGAAATCAGTGCAACAAGGAGCCCTCCCTCAATAACTTGGTTCCGTTGATACCTGAGCGTACACGATATTCATCATCAAGTTTGTGGGAGATACGTCATATGGCTTTATCCATATTTAGATTAGTAATATACGAGCTGTTAATTGATTAATAAAAATATAACCTAGATTATGTTTTAGGTACCATTAATCATATAACGTAAATGGCTAGGATTTAATAATCTTAAGCGGGAATCATGCATCACACATGGAATACGAACTGCATAGTACAGAGTGGATGGTGGCTCGATCTTTTAAAATTATTCAGTGAAAGAAAAAAAATAAAAATCGAATGCTTACTATCAGGTCTGCCGCAGATATAATAATAGATACAATTTTGATTTATCTTCATTTAATACGTTATGATATTTTTATTTAATATTAGAATATCAAATTATTATATTTTTACTAAATTTTTATATAATACCACGGATATTACATTTACTCTCATAAATCTAATCTTATCGGAATCCTCTCCAATACTTCAAGAGTGAAATCAAGAAAGGGAAATTCATAAGTAATATTTCTCTTATGGAGAATTGGGTCAAAACCAACACACCATTATCAATAAAATGTCACTTATATCATTAATTTGCTAAGTGAACAAACTTAATTAATTATTTAGCTTACTTGGTTGAAAATGACATCCTCTTCTTAACGAGAAAAGCAAGGACAACACTACTCAAATAATCCAAAAAGAAAAAAATTAAATTCTTTTATAAAACTTGCAATGAATATGTTATAGTTATAATTGATATTCTGATTGTATACATCTAAGTAACATATTCAACATTGTAACTATGTGTGTCCTTTTGTAGAGGTAATAGTTTGAGACGTGATGAGTGTGTTGACGATATTCATTATAACGAGATATTAAATATTTAAATATTTAAATTTTGTGAATGTTACTTAGTAATTAATTTTGGATGATCTACCTTAGGCATTAATAACTATACACTTCTGCATTATTTTATGTTAGGCAAGAATACCTTGCATTAGGACAAGGAGGTCGCGAGACCACCCTCCTTGACCTCGGTACCAGTAAGATCTGCCTAGCAGATAAAAATAGCAAAAAAAACTATACCTGTTTATGAATGTGAAATTGCAAAAAAGAAAACTATATGTTCAATTCGAATGTCTACCTCAAATTTTTATAAAATTTTATTATGCACACAGGAAACATTACAATGGTAAAGACATATGAGCGACGATGACATGATTGGGCAGCATCACCATTATTAATGCCGCCACCGTCGCCATTATCATCCCCATCGCCACCTCTATCATCATCGTCTCCACCAAAACCATTATCAACACCAATCGCTCCAGCACTAGAGTTGACCGTGATAATGAACTCATTGGAAGCCTTATTGGAGACATTAAAAGATTCAACTAAGGCTAAGACCAAAGAAGAACTTCAACCCTTAGCTACCAGTTCAGTGGAACCAAAGAATTTTGAGCACAAAAAATCAAAAGAAGATATTTCTAGGGAGCTTTAGAAAATTAAACTCCCAGAATTTTCAGGAGGTCAAGCAGGTGAACACGCTGACGTATGGTTAAAAGGAATGAACAGATGCTTTAGATTAAGAGAATATTCTTCTTCGGCAAAAACAAAAATTGTTGTATTTCAATTAAAGGAAAGTTTCTTGATTTGGTGGGGAAATCTGGAAAAGCAACTGCACCTTACATCGGATAATTTTCCTTGGGAACTATTTGAGGA
Organism: Pinus taeda; assembly: GCA_000404065.3. Classification (NCBI taxonomy): domain Eukaryota; kingdom Viridiplantae; phylum Streptophyta; class Pinopsida; order Pinales; family Pinaceae; genus Pinus; species Pinus taeda. The sequence continues at coordinate 169,523 of APFE030028346.1, read as the reverse complement.
AAGATTCCGCGCAAAGTATTTACCTCCATACTTTCAACAACAGCAAGCCAGAGCCTTCCATACCTTAGTATAGGGTAATAAAACAGTGGAAGAGTACGAGATAAGGTTTATGGAGCTTTTAAAATACATTCACTACTTAGATTCTGATCAATGTCAAGCTGAACGCTTCATATTTGGGTTAAATCCTCGCATCAGAGCCTTGGTGAGCATGTGGAAACCATCATTAGTAGCTGAGGCGGTAGAATGTGGTCGTTATGTGGAGGAACATCTAGGGATCAAAAAAGATGTAGGGCCAGCATAACCGTTACAATCAGGATTTCCAGGAAAGGCTCCTCGAAATTTCTTCAGAGGAGGTAGCTCGAGGCCACCTTATGGTAATAGATTTACCCCAAGAAATGTAGGAACAAGAGCTCCCATGGCAGTAAACACTATAGCCGCTGAATCATCAAACACCAATCCATGGGCATCTTGTGGAACTTCTAGTAGAGGAAGAAATTCGAGAGGAATCAACATGAGAGGACGAAGCTCTTTATCTAGAAATTCACGTCTTGATTCAAGAGGATCAACGTAGCTTAATTGTTGGGAATGTGGAGGACCGCATTTTCAATATGATTGTCTAGAAGCTTCGTCAAATATTGCATAGGACTGGAAAGGAACCAATATCAAATAATCAAGGTAATCATAGAATTCATGCAGTAGTCAGCAACGACCAAGCAGCACATCAATCCACTGTAGTGGAATCTTCAGGTATTATCAATGGTATAAAGCTCAAAATCTTATTTGATACTGGTGCGAGAGATAGTTTCATTTCGTCATATGCATTAAACAAATGTGGGTTGGCAGCTCGCAGACAAAATGATTTCAAACAGGTGGAAATGGCCTGAAGAGAACTCCAATCCGTGGGCTTACGTGTGGATCAATGCAAAATTGACCTAGGGGTCTGTACGACTAAACTGAAAGTTTATGTCACAGCCTTAGGAACTTATGATCTTATCATAGGTATGGATTGGTTAGAAGCTCATCAAGCTTGGGTAGACTGTTATGGGAAAAGAATTCTAGGTATAAATGATGAAGGAGAAGCAATCCAAATTCAAGGAATCAAGAGAAAAGTATCTTTACGCTACATATCAGCAATGAAAATGAAGTGTTGTTTAAGGAAAGGTTGTCAGGCATATGTAATTCAAGAAGCAAGGAAGGAAAAAGGACCATCCTTAAAACAATATCCGGTGTTAGCCGAATTTCCAGAGGTATTTCCAAAATAACTACGAGGATTACCCCCTGTGAGAGAGCTGGATCTCATTATTGAATTAAAACCTGGTACCCAACCGATCTCTAAAACGCCTTATAGAATGACAACTCCAGAACTTCAAGAATTGCAAATTCAATTGAAGGAACTACTGGATATAGGACATATTTGACCCAGTGTATCACCTTGGGGCACTCCTGTAATTTTTGTGAAGAAGAAAGATGGATCTTTAAGATTATGCATAGATTATCGAGATTTGAATCGAGCTACAGTAAAGAATCAATATCCTATGCCTCGAATCGATGATCTTTTCGATCAAATGAAAGGAGTTGTTGTCTTTTCAAAAATTGATCTTCGATCAGGCTATCATCAGTTAAGGATTTCTGAAAACGATATTTATAAGACTGCATTCCAAACACGTTTTGGAAATTACGAATTTACTGTGGTACTATTTGGATTAGCAAATGCACCAACTGTATTCATGAACCTTATGAACAGTGTTTTCCGCGAATATCTTGATCAATTTGTACTAGTCTTTTTAGATGATATTCTCATCTATTCCAAGAATAAGAAAGAGCACGAAGATCATTTATGGATAGTATTGTCCTGCCTTAGAAAACATCAGTTGTATGGAAAATTATCCAAGTGTTCATTCTTTTAGGAAAAGATTCATTACTTAGGTCATATCATATCAGGTGAAGGGATTTCAGTAGACCTTGAGAAGGTAAAAGCAATCATGGAATGGCCAATACCGAAAAACACACATGAAATATGAAGCTTTATGGGTTTAGCCAGTTACTACCGAAGATTTGTGGAGGGATTCTCCAAAATTGCAAAGCTGATTACAACCCTTCAGCGTAAAGGTGTTAAGTATGAATGGATTGAGGAATGTAATAAAGCATTCTCTGAACTCAAAAGACTACTCACCAATGCATCAATCCTAAAAGTTCCTGATATGGACAAAGATTTTACGGTATGTATTGATGCAGGATTGATGTAGGATAGAGGAGTGATAGCATATGCTTCCAGAAAGTTAACACCTCATGAAGAACTCTATGCCACTCACAACTTAGAGTTAGCCGCTGTAGTACTAGCTTTAAAGATCTGGAGACATTATTTAGTAGGGCGAAGTTTTACACTTAAAAGCGACCATCAAAGTCTATAATATTTGTTCACCCAAAGAGACTTAAATGCCAGACAAAGGCGATGGAGTGAATTCCTAAGTGAATATGACTTTGGAATATCATACATTAAGGGAAAAGAAAATGTAGTAGTAGATGCTTTAAGCAGAAGACCTCGGATATTTTCTCTCATACCTATCAAAGTAGACTTAAGACAACGAGTACTAGAACATCTCATAAAAGATAGCTGGTATTTAAAGGTGAAATCTTGTCTTGAGGGTAAAAATCCAAAAGAATCTAAGTTTGAAGGATATGAACTAGAAAATGATGGAATCTTATGGTTTCATGGAAGGATGTATATTCCTGATAATAAGGATCTTCGAGCCACTATCCTTAAGGAAGCCCACATAGCAGTATAGTGTGCACATCCTGGAGTAAAGAAAATGTATTCAGATACTAAGAAACTCTTCTTCTGGTCAGGCATGAAACATGATATCGCCCAATTTGTTGCAAAATGTTTGGAATGTCAACAAGTAAAAGCAGATCATTGTCATCCAGCAGGTCTCTTGCAACCTCACGACATTCCTACGACCAAATGGGAGATTATTTCTATGGATTTTATCACTGGGCTACCTCTTACTTCTCAAAGACACAATGCCATTCTGGTAGTAGTGAATAAATTAACAAAAAGCACCCATTTCATCCCCATAAGAGATACTTACGATGTTGCTGACGTAGCTCGAGTATTCATAAATGAAATTATCAGATTTCATGAAATACCTAAGAAGATTATATCCGATAGAGATTCGCGATTCACTTCAAGATTCTGGACTTGCATGCAGTTAGCCTTAGGAACTCAACTAAATTTAAGCACTACTTACCATCCTGAGACTGATGGGCAAACAAAAAGGGTAAATCAAGTACTTGAAGATATGTTGAGAATGTATGTTATGGATCAGAAATCACACTGGGAAAAGTACTTACCCTTAGTCAAATTTGCATACAATAGCAGTTACCACAGTTCGATTGAAATGCCTCCATTTGAAGCATTATACGGCAGACCTTGCAGAACACCGTTAAGTTGGGACATGTTAGAAGATCGAGTGATCATAGGACCAAAATTAATCCAAGAAATGGAAGAGCAGGTAAAACAAATTAGACATCGATTAAAGGAAGCACAGGATAGATAAAAGAGTTATGTTGATGCTCACAGAACTGATAGGAAGTCTGAAGTAGGGGATCAGGTTTTCATCCGCATCAAACCAAATAAAAGTACTATTCGATTCAGAAAATGGACAAAGTTGTCACCTCGATTTATTGGACCATTTAAAGTCCTGGAAAGAGTTGGACCTGTTGCCTATCGTCTTGCCTTGCCACCTCACCTGCATAAAATTCATAATGTATTTCATGTATCTGTATTAAGACATTATATAGCTGATCAATTTCATAACCTTCAATGGAAGGAATTGCAGGTATCGGATGAGGGAATCGTATCGGTCGAACCATTACGTATACTGGAATGTAGGGTTTGACAGCTCAGGAATTGCCTGGTAGACCAAGTTAAGGTCCAATGTGACAAGTACAGTCTTGGATCAGCTACTTGGGAAGATACAAAGAACATATGTCAAAAATACCCTAATCTGTGTCAATTTTGAAGAACTTTAAACTATGTTTAGTATATATTTACTTCACTGCAAATTAGAGACTCAAAACCATTTTGAATGATTATATATAAACGTGAAATTTTGTGACGTAATCTATGTTTAAATTCTGCTGGTACATGGATACCAAAACGAAATATGTTATTGATCTTACTAAATTATAGTTGTCAAAGTAAAGTTTAAGACAATTAAATGATTTTACTTCTGATAGGAATTAAGATATTATAAATCTGTTTTATTTATGCATGTCAATACGATCGATGGGGTAGAAATCAAGGAATAATTACATTGTAAATGAAAGTCAATGACATGAATAGAATATGGCAAAATATGTTATACTGTAGTTGACATATGTGAATTATACATAAGTTATTTTGAATATACTAATGCACATTTTATAAATGCATGGATAAGTGTATGATTGCAGATAATAAACAGTTACCAAAATGACCACGTGATGACAAAACCTTAGAACAATTAAGGCTCGAAGAGATTCTATGATAGGGTATTAACCCTAATTCTACTGGGAGGGGTGGAGGTGTTGCCCACCAGTTATTCTCCGAACCCTGGAGTCATGGGAGGACTGTGCGAATCACGCTCCCCTAGACATGTGATGATGACTGTCGGATGTCTACTGGGAATCAGGTCGGTATAACCGACGCTGTCACCTTAGAGTTTATGAATGGTTAGGTCAGTAAAACTGACGCCATGGCATACTCCAGTAGAGGACGGATAGGATGGGAGTGGAAGAGATTAGGAAGGATAGGATGATTTTAGAATAGATTGGGAACCTAGATAGGGCAAGGCATGACCATTAAAATCATAAACCTAAAAATATTCAAAACACCAATTTTATACTCTCCTTATATTAAATAAGAATTTTAACTTCGGTTTACAAACCTAAAAACAATGTACTAATTGCTATCATAAGTAATCAGATAAGATAAAACTCTAACTTCGGGATGAAGTTTTTTGAAGGGGGAGTGTATGTATGTAACGACCCATCTATAAATATAAAGAACGCAAGAATAATAGTAGGTATACGTTACATGCATATGATAGCTACATATGCATGTGTCGCATACACCCCACTAGTATTTTATGCTAAATTGATTATAAGTGCTAAATACCATGACACTTCTTTGAATAGAGATTCTACTCATTCATCAATATTGCTTAATGTATGGGTAGAGATTAAAAAATGACTATATATATTATATATTCCAGATTATTGATAAAAATTATATTAATAAATTAATAAATAAATTTTAAAATATATATAAGTAATTAATTAAAAAGGGATCTAAGTATAAAGTTATGATGTTATATTAAAAAATTATATAATAAAAACAATGTTATATATTAAAACATAATGTTTATAATGTAATGTGATATATTAAATTATAATGTGATATATACGATATAGTGTTATATTAAAGGAATATTTTAATAAAAGTATAGTATGATTTCAAAAACATAAATCATGTACATCCTCGACCTTAAAAGAGATAAGGGAGGAATACGTAAGAAAGGGCGTATCATCAATAGGTTGAGCAATGGGCTGCGGATGGAAGAGCAGCCACTGCCAAACAATAGAATAAAACCATGGGACATGGATTTGTGAAGAAAAAAACCAGAGGGAAGAATTCTGAAGGAGAAGGAAATCATCCACAAGAAGAGCTTGAGTGTTCTGAGGTTTTGGGCATGGGGGAACAGTCGGCTTCTGTTAAGAAGCTTATTGGATTGAGCAGCTAGGTCCTGCTCAGTTTGGCTAGGTGGATTCGGTCTTTTGGAAACTATAGCAGCATAGCCAGAGGCATCTTCAACCGCAAGGGCATAGCATATTCAACCGCAGCGGCACAGGTAGGTACCTCAGCAGTGCTATTAATTGATTTTGTAAGATCTCGGGAAATTGTTTACACGGTCATGATAAATCCCTTATTGTTTTTCTTTGCATCTGTTTTTCGGTTCTTATAGTCACCCCAATTAATAAATATAAAGGTCACGTCTTCTTTTCATATGACACGGTCACGATGTTAAAATACCATGGGCTATTACCATGGGTTGTTTTTAAAACCTCCGTTAAAATGTTCTCCACGTAAAAAGTAAAACATATTCCTTTTGTTTTTTGTTTTTGTTTTGTTTTGTTTTGTTTTTTTTTTTTTTTAAATACCATGGGCAATTACCATGGGTTGTTTTTAAAACCACGGGCTTCTCCACGTAAAAAGTTTTAATTATGCTTGGAAAGATTCCCTCTTATCTTATTATGCACTTATTTTATTTTTTGAATTTGATTTTCTATAATTTTAATCTCTTTTTTTATGGCTTTTTTTAAAATAATATTATTATTATTTTTTGTATATATATATATATATATATAGCCAAAGGCCTCGTAGCAGCACAGAGAAACTCCAAATATTTAGCGAAATGCTTGACTGCAACAACAATAAATTTGACGAAGAGTCGATATCCAAAGACTTGGATCGGAGAACGAGCTTTGTGCACCGGTTAAACAACCTAGAGGACCAAACTCCTCTGATACCAAATGAAGTGAACAAAGCTCTTTCTACAATTTAATTACTCCAAAAGACTTGGAATATCAAGATATCCATGAGGATATATATTATATATTAAATGTGTGAATAAGAATAAGAATGATAATTATTTATAATGAGAACGAGAGGCTTGCTTATATATCAGGCAAGTGTCTCTTCATGAAGAGTCATGTCTCAATTAGACATGCCTCTTCAACCTCATTACTACTTAACTAATAATTATTTATGCTTGTTATAATTTATATTATTTTACATTATTTATATATATTTTATTCGTTACATCCTTCTCCCATGGTGTTGATATGTTAGGGTGATACTTGTTGCCTTGGTGGGATTTCCCTAAGTGATATAACTATAGTTTTAAAACCCGGCTGGGTTGAACTGCTACCTGATCAAACCGGTCGGTTCATTAGGTTTGGAGGTCAACCTGGCAAATGACTCCAACTTGGGCCAAGGTAGACCCCAGTATGGTACCAAATCTGCCATGAACCGACTGGTTTGGTGCCAAACTAGCATGTACTGGCTGATTTCATCATAGCCCGGTTGGGTCATTGATAGCTTGCATGTGCGCTGCTGCAAATCTACACAAAGCGGTTTAGGGTGGTTGTGATATGAAATTTTGTGCTACCCAAAAGGTGTTATTAACCTAGTTAATTATTGTGATTACTTATACACAGAAAAATCAATTTATCAGCTGAAAGTAATGAATAAAAAAACATGAACCTCACCATTCACCAAATAAAATTTGCAGTGGAATACATGGGAAACCAATGTGGGGAAGCCAATCTTCAGTCTATGTGTTTTATTATTAATCTTCAGCAAATCTACTATTGAGAAATTACATAAATCGCTTGCCTCTCACTGGAAAAGCTTTGGAAAAATTATCTTCACCACTGCTAATCAAAATCGAACTGAGAAATCTCATGATCTCCCTCTACAGAGCTACACGGTCCTTAAGAAGCAAGTCAACCTCCCTCTAGCAATTCACAATACCTCAACTAACTCACATTATTCACATGTGCGGCCTTCTCGAAATTCACAAGACCTTCAAGAGAAGTTTCAGCCTCCACTCATGCACATTCATTGGGAAACTCATCCTCATCCTAAAGCTCACAACCTCATTGGAAAAATTCGCCTCCTGCAAAAAATATCTTGGCCAATGAAACTCCCTCTAAAACTCAAAAACAGGAAATCTCTTGGATGAGGAATAACCTTGCAAAAACTCTTCCACAATCATTGTTGTTGAAACCCTCCTAATGTCTCACTGAAAACTCGCCCAACAATACTCACTCGATATGCCTCCAATGTTGCCCATGACTTCCCTTTATAATCTCATTCACAAATGAATGGCCACGATTAGAAGTTAACTTGTTCCAATCAATGGCTAAGATCATCTTAAAAACTTTCTACAAGTTTCTAGAGGCAAGTCGATCTTATCCCAACTAATGTCAATTAATAAACCACTTTCCCTAAGTTTTAACCTAGGAAATATTTAAAAATCACTAATTGACTTTGTTGTCGCTGAGTTGCACTCGGAAAATGTAATGAAAACTCCATATCCCAAGACGCAAAGTATATATCAAAATTCTTCAAAATCCAAAAGTCAGTGAGGCATTCTAGCCCCTTTTTCTCTCCTCTCTCTACATTCTATTTTTCAAATTCGTCAACCCTACGGGGAATTGTAAAAATGTCACTAGCATGATCAAAAAAAGCTTTGTAATAGGCCTAGGAGACTTGGGACCTTACCATCAAGTTAGTCCACTCTAAATTTTTTTTTTTTACTTAGCTAATTATTTGTGTTTTTTAACAACGAATAACTAGCTGAGTTTTTTCATTCATAGATACCCCCAAAGCTAGAGTGTGGCTTGATGGCAGGGCCTTGGGTCCATCCTACTGTCTAGAGCAATGTTTTAAAACTCCGACTCCGACTCCGACTCGGCCGAGCAATGACTCCGACTCCGACTCCGAAACGGTAATGACTCGGCCGGCTCGTTTTCAATGACTCGGTCGTTGTAAAAAATACATTAAATATTTAGTTTTTTATAAAAAAAACATAATTTTGAAGATTTTAAACATAATTTTAAAGATTTTCATTCATGTTTCCAAACACACAGCATTATAATATAGATGGAAGACAACATATGATCAAAGTAGGCTCATGAACCAATCCATTATATCAAAATGGTACCCAATGGAGGCTAAGTCTTCTTCTTAGCAGCTAAGTCTTAAAAGATTCAAGTTTAGAACTTTACATGTGCTTATTTCCATTTGAGCACATTCTTTAATATTTCTTTCATCAGAGGAATTTTAAAGTCTTTCATCAGTAGGGTTGTTCTGTTACAGTAAAATGAGCCATCACTCTATACCTATACTCACCATGCTATTGCATTCTTCACTTATTTCATGAACACTATTGGGACAGCCATATTATACTAGAAACAAGCTGTATCCGAGACCACTTTTTCCCAAGTGTTGTTGTAAATACAACAGACAACTTAACTTCCTCTCCATTAAGTCGACCTTGCATTAAATGTGCATACTACTCTTGACAGTATCAACATTGATTGTCTGGTGCATAAACAAATCTAAATGAATAACTGGTCTAATATCCAATATCCATATGACAATGGAGTACTTTTGAATAATGTATCTTGTACATAATTTCTACTGTTCAGTCTAAATACCCTCTGCACATATCAGGAAGAGTAGATTAAAATGTTGGAGCAACCGGGTAGAAATTATATGTTCAGTCTAAATACCCTCTGCACATTGACTCGGCCGTTTCATAGCAAAAACGGTCCGTTTCGGCCGAGTCAGCAATGACTCGGCTGAGTGATTCAATGACTCGGCCGAGTCATTGCTGACTCGGCCTTCCGAACCGAGTTAACCACCGTTTCACATGGGAGCCCATCGACCCGGATCAACTCGGCCGAGTCAATGTTGACTCGGTCGTTTCTTAAAACACTGGTCTAGAGTCGATATATATTACCATGCTAGGTCATCTATAAAGTTTCGTAGAATTTGACTAAGTCTAGATAGGATTTTTTAATAATCAAAAGTTTCCCAGAGGACTGGAATTTTTAATTAATTCCTATGTAAAATGTAAATAAGTAATGTCAAAAGATGTTGGGGGTGTATGAGTACTCAAAATTCATCCTCTCTGCCTCAAAATTCTTCTAGGATGTAATTTGGGGGTCAAAAAAACCAAATAATCCCCTCAAACCCATTTTTTTGAAGTCAAGTGGCAGAAAATTACAAATAATAATAATAATAATAATGATAATACTTAAATATTGAGGCATATTAATTATGTTCACAAAGGTCGAAGGAGAGGAAAAGTATTAAAGTGAAATGAAAAATTAAGTTATAAATTTGATTGGGCCTCAACCTAGGGCCCACAAGTTAGAATTCCAAAAAAATAGCCTAGTCAAAGAGGCTAAGTAAAAGAGGCCCCACTAATTGTTGAAGATGAAATTAAATTTGACTTGGGAAATGGTCAAAGTTCAAACTTTAAAGAAATGTGAGCGGGGAGTAGATCCCACCTCACTCTCCACTTTCATCTCGACGCATGGTTATTGTTTATCAAAAGATTTATGTAAGCGAGCTCATGAACATGAAAAGAAGAATTGAGCTTATTGAATCAAAGGAACAACATGAAGATTCAAAGATAAAAGAAATGTTAGTAGTGAGTCAAAAACTTGAAAGGGAAAACAAGGTTCTAAAAGAGCAGATAATAAATTTGCAAAACAATATGGAAAGAGGGCAGCAACAGTGGATAACAATATGGAAAGAGGGCAGCAACAGTGGATCACTTTGAGACAAGAACTAGAGAAAACCAAGGTAGTTGAAAAAAAGGTTCGGAGGCAGGGAACATTGCTAGCACAAAACAGAGAGAAGAGTTTTAGTTGGCTTTGGCAAGCATGGAGTTGAGAGAAAGAAAACTAAGACAACAAATGGAAGAGGCTAAATATTGGGCACAAGTGGTAAAGGAACCATCAACCGAGAAAAAGGAAATCATGGAGAAGCAAATCAAGAGGCAAGTAAGAGAAGAAAAAGACAGGCAAGTCAAGGTTACAAATGTAATTATCAAAGGTTTGAAGGACTTTGGAGAGAAAAAGAGAACAAATATGTTAGTCAGGGACTTTATCAAGGAAGAGTGGAAATGGTCAGGCAATATTCAACAGGCAAACAAGATTGGTAGGAAAACAAAAAATGGAAGTCGCAGACATGTGAGAGTTATTTTGAGAAGTAAAAAGGATAAGATGTCTATTTTAAAGAATAGGGGGATGCTTAGAGGTACTCATATTTACATGGATAATGACTTGACATATGAGAAGAGCAAAGGAAGAAATGGGAGAAAGTGAAATCAACAAGGGAGGCAGGGAAACAGGCATGGCTAAAAAATGGGAAAGCTAAAATCAACGAGCATTTAACAAATCAAAAATAGGGATTCTGGGTCCCCAGGAGTATCTAAATATGGTAAGTTGGAATTGTAGAAGTTACCCATGGAGGAGAGGACCAGGGTTGGGACCCATAGCAGAAGGGAAAGACATCATTTTTCCTATGGAAACTCATGAGCATGAAGGTTGCAGGGTTCCAGAATTCAAGGGGTACAATAAAATTTCATTATGGGCTAAAGAGATTGGAATAAGTAAAGGGCATGGAGGGTCATAGTTCTAATAAGAGAAAGTTGGAGTGGAATTGTAAAAGTGGAAAAAGAGGACCCAAATAAGCAATTTATATGGCTTAATATAATAAACAACAATGCAACAATCAGGTTGGTTGCTTGTTACTTTGCTCCAAAAAATTCGAAGTTCTACAGGAAGGAAAACTTAGATAGTGAAGACCCTTATGCTGCTCTAGAAAAAGACATTTCCGCCTTTAAGACTCTGGGAGATATAGTTTTGGTAGGTGAATTTAATGCAAGGATAGCAAACAATCAGTCTATGCAGTTAGGTAGTGATAAGAATAAGGACAACAATCCTTTTTGGCTAAATGAGATTGAGAATCACACATGGGAAAGGTCTTCTCAGGATGGAAAAGGGAATGTTTCACACTTTGGTTTTGAATTTTTAGGCTTATGTGGCCTCTATGACATGGTCATTTGCAATGGCATGAAATCTTGGTCTAGATCCGGTGACATTACATGTAAAACTTATAATGGTCAAAGTGTGGTGGATTATGTGATTTGCTCCCAGAGCTTTATTTCTAAGTTTTCAGAGTTCAATATTGAAGCTTGTCCTATTGAGTTTATATCAGATCATATACCTCTCTATATTAAGTTGGGCATGCACACAAGTGAGATGCAGGTAGAGCAAAACCAGCATAGACAAAAGAAAGTACATGCAAATGGTAGAGCCATTATGAACAAGGAAAATCAAGATCTCTTTGTTGTTGCTCTGGAGCATCAATTTCTAGTGGCAAAAGTCAACTTAGAAAGTGAAGAGGACAGTGCAATAATAGAGAAAATTGGCAACAGTATGGTGATCCCTTTAATCCACAAGGCCTTAAAGGTGTGCAAAAGATCTTGGCCAATGAAGAGAATTTCAAACACTTTTCCAACCAATCCCTGGTTTGATGAGGAGTGTAAGGACACAAAATGATCACTTAAAGAGGAGGTAAATAGTGAAGGCATGAAAAAGTACAAAAATATGATAAAAACCAATAAAGAAAATTATGTGACTTCAAGAAGGAATGCCTTAATTTATTTGGGAAAACTTAATCCCAAAATATTTTGGAGGGAATTACAACAAAAGAAAAAGTAAATGGATAATGATATCTCTACTACTCAATGGTTAGAGTATGTGAAGCTTCTATACGAATGAGGACAAGAGAGAAGTAGTTCTGTGTTAATTTTAGGTATGTTGTATGCTTAGAGCAATTTATTTCAATTTTCACAGTTAGCTCAATATGTTTTCCAGATTAGCAATCACATCAGCATTAAACTGCAGATAGAACATAAACATAAATCGCAGAAGAAAAGCCAAGAGAAGAGGACATAAGATGTGGCACTAGCCAGGGACAAACCCCAATGTGTGGAAACCCTTGATCAATTCTTCTTATGTTCATCAATAGTTCAACAGAGAGAGAGAGAGAGAGAGAGAGATAGTACGTTTATAATAGAAGTCAACACTTTGACTTATGTAGATAAGAGCATAAATCATCTCTAAGAAGATGATACATGAGATCAGTTGAAGACATGTTGCTTCAATTGATTCTCCAAGGTGACTCCTTCACCTATCATTGTGCTGCATTTCGTCATCATTTTGCACCTCACCATGCTGCACCATGTTGCACCCATCATCACTATGCTGCATTTCATCATGCTTCATTAATCATGACTGTGCCCATCACTGTGCCGCATTATGTGCCATTGCTGCACCATGTTGCCATACTAACCTATGTGTTGGATGCACCTTGCTTGCTTGTTGTCCCTAGCTTGCTTGTTGTCCCTAGCATGCTTGTTGTCCTTTGAAGACAAATGCTCTGGCTGTTTCGGCAGTTCCCGGCAGTTCTGGTAGTTTTGGTTGTTCCCGACAATTTCAGCAGTTCCGGCAATTCCGGCTATTCCCGGCAGTTTCGACAGTTTCTGCAATTCCGGCTGTTCCCGGCAGTTCCGGCTTCTGCCCTCTGCGTCAGCTTTCCCGCCTGTTCCGGTAGTTCTCGGCAGTTTTGGCAATTCTAGCTGTTCCTGGCAGTTCTGGCAATTTCGGCTATTCCCGACAGTTCCGGCTTCTGCCCTCTGGATGATGAAAAGAGTAATAGGGGTATGCCCATTATCACTTTTCATTTATAAATATTCGATCCTAGACCTGTGGGTTATGGCCCACAAGTCTATCGGAAGCATTATTGAGGCTTTTAAGCCTTAAAATCATGGACCATTCAACTATCGGAGTTTTTAAATATGACTTTAAGCCTTAAAAACCCGGGCAACACATATATCAGAAATACACGGGACAAGGGAAATACAAAGGAAAATCCTCACCAAAACCCTTGGGCCAGATCTCTTTAATCACATTTCACTACACCACTCCTCCGACCTCCGATAAGCGATCGCTCCAATCTCTCGAGCTCTGATCGTCAACTTATCGCTATCGGTGTATCAGCGTTCCACCACATCGCGCTATCGCATTGTCCCTTGACTGCTCCAATATGCAATTAGCGATTAGATCTAGACCGTCGATCTGGACTCTCGATCCGATGGTCCAAGATCCATCGCATTATCGCAATCACTCTTCTCAATGGTCAGGGTTCGATAACACCCAAAAGGGTTTTGCCGATGCGATAAGACCCTGGCCGTTGATCTATAAGATCCAATGGCCCTGGTTTGCTGATACTTCATCTCTTCGCTATTCTTCCTTGGCTTGATCTTGCCGTTTTGATGGAATCTGCGCTTTAAAGTCAATTCCTTTGCCACACCTGCGTTAACACCACGACGCCACATATAACAATATCTCATTAATCAATGGATCACCATCGATCCTTCAGTGATCGATGGTTGATCAACACACTCACAACTAGGATTTAAGCCCTCAGCGCATATATACATAACATAATTGAAAAGGGACATAATACATAGACACGCGGAAAACCATAGAACACATATCTATTATACATATATAGACTTCTATTACAGCCTAAGGCATTTCAGCCTTAGGAATGAGTTCTCCCTTCGGTTACATTTTGGTCACTCTCTGTTACACAATTCCTATTCTATGCTCTCTATCCCCTCTGTCTCTGTGTCATTACATATATATAGAACACATTGGATTGGATCACTGGATGGATCCGATTAGATCTCTACATGATTTCCTCTAACAAACCCCTAAACTCACTATATGCATACATATGTGGCAGTATTACATTTAATAAAGTCTTCGAGAGACTTTATTAGTTCCATCAATCTAGATCTGTTTAAACAAAATTGTTCCCTGTTTTGCTCGATGGTCCACATCTCCTCCTTCTCCGCTTTGGATTCCTCCTTTAATTATGGGAGGGTCAAATGCTTCTGCATCACTGGATTAGGGCAGCGTTATCCCCTAGGATCTCTCCTCCTACTAAAACCCAAAGACAAGTAGAGAGGAAGAGATCCCAAGTGTGTTGAAATGACTTGAAGGCCACCTCTATTTATACTAAAGCGTTGAGCACAAGTGGGGTTTATTTGGTTGCTGGCCGACCTTGACGAATTGTCCCATAACACAAATAAATTCATATCTCCATGAATACTTATCGGAATTGGATGATCTTTAGATCAATCTTACACCTCTCGATGAGAGGGATCCAAGAAAAATATCAGCTTCCATTAATAAGATGACCCACATAGAGTTTTGCCCTAGTTGCCAATTTTAACACTTTGCCATAATCAACACTTCAGCTAAGTTATTTTCATTAGAAGATGTCAAGCGTGGTATAAAAAAGTTATCAAACGGTAAAGCTCAAGACATTGATGGATTGCAAGCAGAATTTTTTAAGTGGGGGGTTGAAACCTTGGCTCCAATTATTAAAAAGATCTTCAACGGTGTCACACAAAGCAATTTTCCAATTGAATGGACAACTAGTGTTGCTATGCCCCTATACAAAGGCGAAGACATTAATATTCCCTCCAATTACCGCTCTATTATGGTTAATCCTCTTTTTGGAAAGCTATTTGGAAGCATGGTGGAATGTAGAATTAGCAATTGGGCAGAAAAGGAAGGTAAAAGAGCAAAAGGATAGGTTGGTTTTAGGCCGCGAAATTCTACCATTGATCATTGTATCACTCTTAGGAATTTCATAGAAAAAGTACGAAACATACAGGGTGAGGAGGCCTTTTGTTTCTTTGTTGATTTCAAGAAATATTTTGACACTGTTCCAAGAGACAAGCTTTGGAGAAGGATGGAAGAGATCGGAATACCAAGTGAATGTAGGGAAGCTGTGCATAATCGCTACGAGAAAGTTAGAACTAAAATCAAAACAAAGGAAGGCTTTTTTGAATGCTTTGGTAGTGACATTGGGGTCAAGCAGGGGTGCCCTCTTTCCCCCACATTCTTTGGATTATATATTGATAAGCTGGAAGAATGGTTAAACAGTAACAATGGGGAGGTTATTCAGTTAGCAGGTTATGTGGTGAGACTTTTCTTGTATGTTGATGACCTTATCCTAATTGCAAAATCAGCTCATGGTCTGAGAGAGCTTTTGAAGGCCTTAGAGCTCTTTTGTGAAGAGGTTGGGATGCAAGTAAACGTTAGCAAAATCAATATCATGATCTTCTCCTTGAAGAGGAAAAAGCAGTAGGTTAATTTTATTTTTGAGGGGAAACCCTTGGAAATTGTAGAAGAATACAAGTATCTAGGAATTATTTTTCACAACAGGCTCGTTTCGAAGACATGTAGAGCTAAAAGGATTCAGGGGGGATGGAGAGCCTTTTACCTTTTATAGAACAGATGCAGGAAAGCAGATTTATGGGACTGGAAGACAAAGAAAACTCTTTTTGGGTTCTTGGTTACACCAGTTGTACTCTATGGCTGTGAAGTTTGGGGGAGTAGTATGTCAAACTACAAGTGGAAGCAATTAGAAAGAATTCAAAATCAGTAAGCACCTAATCACTAATGATTTCAAAGTCAAATCAACGGTTCCTTATGAGATCTTGCTAGCTGAGGTTGGTTTATTTCCGATGGAGGCCGAGACGGTTTTTCGCTTTTTAAGTTACTTAAAAAAGGTTGAAGGCATGAATGAGCATGGCTGGCCTAAAATAGTTGTTTCAGAGGAGTTAACAAGGAGGAAGAAAACTTGAGGGAAACAAAATGACAAGTGGTTGGGTAAGTAGGGCATTAAGTGGCAGGATTGTCCTAACTCTAAAGAGGAAGTTAAAAAATGGGTGCCTGAAAAATTCAGGACTACCATGTGAGAAAACAGATTGGTTGAAAAAAATATCTATATGTCAAAGATTTCAACCCGACATGGTCTCATGATGAGAAGATATATTTTGGTGCCAAAATCATGGGAAAGGCTAGATTATTAATAGCACAGTTGAGGACCGGGTCTCATCATCTCAGATGTGAAACAGATAGATGGACAATTCCAAAAGAAGAGCAGGAAGAAAGAATCAACATCTTTTGTAGGAAAGGAGAGGTTGAAACAAAATGGCACTACATCATAGATTGTCTGACTTATGAGGATATTTGTAATTAGTTTAAAAGCATTCTGAAGGTGGATTGTTTGAACAAGTTGTTCGAGGAAGCGAGGCTTATCAAAACTGCGAACTTCTTGGTCAAGATTCATGACAAGCGAGTAGACTTAGAGAAAAGTGTGAAGTTGTGATAGGCTGGAGTCCTAGGTCCCTTAGACTGCTTGGTCTCGCGGACATCATTAAAATCCCTTCATTCATTCATTCAAAGGAAATACGCTCCACGCAGCCAAGTAAGGAAACTCCACGCAGGACAGAGTTATCTCCACGCAAGATTTGGATGAGGATCTAACTGTTGCGGATTTCAGTTAATTGTGGAGTGTATCTCCACTTTTATCTCAACCTGTCTCCACTTTCCTCCACCGCTAGCACACTGCAGTCAAGATGCCAAGCACACTCCCAGTCCATAACAGCTACACGCAGAGTTAATTAGGAGCAAGATTTGGTTGACAGTTCGATTGGGATTGCACAAAAAATTTGATGGAGCTTTTCTCCTTCATTTAATTCTCATAACATGTGGCAGATCCTAAAGAACCAGTGCAGATCACAGAAATTAAGTGCAGATTTGGAGGGAGTTTGCCTCCACTCTATACAGTTGGCAAGCCTCTAACTAGATCAGCTAGCAGTGAGACACACACATAGTTGAAGCGGGAAGTATGCTTTCCAGTTAGCTAATCATCACCGCCACCTACAAAAATTTGATTTCGCACATAGAGATTGGTCACATACACTTGGAGATTCGTTGGAACATTGGGATCTTCTACATTTGGCCACTTGTTTGATGAGTCTTCATTGGGATTTCCTCCAAATTTCTTATAAATGTAGCCCATGAGCACTCATTTTACCATGGTTGGAAGCTAGATGCTTGTTGTAACTTTGCTAAAATTTCTTTTGATTCAACTAATAAAGATATCAAGTCTTTGGGGCTCACCGAGCTGCTTTATGTTGTTTTTCCATTGAGCATGAGGTAACATGGTGTATTTTCATTGATTTCCTCCTTGCATTTGCAATATTTTTGTGTTGTAGCTTGAGGATTTTTTTGTCAAGGGAGGGAAAGTTGCAAATAATTGTAGCTATCCTTCGGCTTGCACATATCCTATTCCTAGTTGGAGTTTGTATGTTCTTGGTCGAACTACAAATCTAACTTTGCCATCATATGGCAGGTTCCCATTGACACTATTACTTGGATTTGCAAGAGTGTGGTTGTATTGAAATAGGTTGCCAAATCGCATGGGAGTTGGGGACGTATTTTGTTGGACTAGCCATCTCCATTGACAACAAGTAGACATAATCCTAAGTGTTGAAGAATCTAAGGCAAATGAAGTTAATGAGATTCTTCTTGCCATGATAACTATTTTTGAGGTATTTTAACTTTTCTTACTAGCACAATCTTCTTTTGATATTATTAGAGTGTGTGTTTTTAATTCATCAAATAGCTACCAAAACAAAAGAGACAAGGACACAAGATGTTTCCTTTCTTCCATGGCCAAAACCTCTCACTCTTTGAGAGGAAAACCCGCACAAATTCCTCTTATAGAGATTCCAATTGACGAATACCAAGACCATGACCCTTGACCTATTAGGCCACTCCAAGACCAAGGCACCAATCCTATTCTTTGTCACTGCTGAGATCATCATCATTGTTGCACCATTGAGGTCATCACTACTGGACCACCGATATCTTCATTATTGCTGGTTCACCGATATCATCATCATAGTATCATAGAGGTCATTACAGTTGTACCATTGTTGTACTTTCATCTAGATCATTGTTGCACTCTTACTGAGATCATCACCATGTCAACGAGGTCTCTATATTGTATGAGAGTTGC
Organism: Pinus taeda; assembly: GCA_000404065.3. Taxonomy (NCBI): domain Eukaryota; kingdom Viridiplantae; phylum Streptophyta; class Pinopsida; order Pinales; family Pinaceae; genus Pinus; species Pinus taeda. Next base: position 150,943 of record APFE030028346.1, on the reverse strand, counting down.
ACTGAGATATTGATCATGACCTTGTCTTCATTATGACCGAGACTATGATTACCACTTTACCAAGATCATGATTGTGTCTAGTATGCTGAGAATGCATCACTATGGGATCACCGAGCTCCTTCTTATCACAATTATGTCGAGATTGTGAGCGTATGCTGAGAGTGTGTAGCTGAGACATCACCTTGATATTCTTCATCACAAATATTCTGAGACGGTGATCATCAAGGAGGCTGAGACTGTAATCATTAAGACTGTGAGGAGGCTAAGACATCACCTTTTTGTGATACCCATCCGAAAACCACAGGATCCTTCTCCATCCGAAACGCTGAACTATTGTCCTTATCCGAGATTCTTGTACCACTGTACTTATCCGAGATTTCAGAGATGTATGTGCAGATATCACTATCTAAATGCGAGGGTACATGCTCCTTTATATAGTTGTTTGTACCTATATTTGAGCCGACATGTCCATCGAAAGGATGTGTCTCCATATGTGAGCCAACTTGATATTTATATACATTCTGAGGCCGACATAAAGAAGAGGAATGTGTGCTTGTCATTGCAGGGATTTTTTACAATGTTTATGACTCAAATACATTTGATACATGCCCAAGAAGGGTTCTTCATGACATTGACTCTTTCACATTTAAAGATAAATCCTAAGGCTCTCAATGGGAGCCATCTATACATAAAAATTCTTGCTCATGAAACCCATGAAGCAAGAAAAATAATAAATTCATTTTCTTGTTTACAAAAATCAACATTGTCTTTATGAAGACCGAACCTAGTTACATTCTACAACACTCCCTCTTAACTAGGAAGGTATTCATAATGGTACTTGGTCATTCTCCATCTGAATAATTTCTCATAAGAAGAATTAGATTGGTAACCCATCTTTATAGCATCATAGTAACCAACATTGTTTCCACATCAAGGCCTTGACTGACAGCTCTATCTCTTATCAAATTAGAGAACAATGTTGGTGAGACCAATGATTATAGACACCTTCATTATTGTCCCTCAAGGTACATACTTCACTGAGTATGACCTTCTAGGACTATTCTTATCTTGGGTTCCCAGCCCTCAAAGAATATCGGTCCTCTTGCCTACTCTTATCTTGGATGTCCTACACATCCTCAAAGAGTATCAAATGTTAGATGATTACCCAATCCTCCATTTTCTCTTCCCAAGTGAGGACAAGAATGTTGTGCCTATCTCTCCCTCTCAATTAGGGAATATATGCCCATTCCTGTAAAGGAATGTACCCAAGTTCGTTCTGACCAAGAACTTGCCCAAGCTCCTTCTGACCAGGAATTTGCCCAAGCTTCCTCTCAATTAGGGACTTGTCAGAGCTCCCTCTTAACTAGGGACTCTCCTTTTCATTAGCATCTTCTTCGTCGTGGGTCCTTCATCTGGTTGATCAACTTCTTTCCTTGATGTCATGAAATTTAGTTGAGCTTCTTCCTTATAGGGCATTAGCCATCCATCACTTTACTTCGTGGTTCGTCATGCAATTCCTTTCTCCATGGAAAGTGGCCTTCTTGATACATATCTGGAACCTTCATCATGTGGCTACTTCTTCCTCATCATGTTCTTTCAGGAGTTTCCATCCACTACATGAATGCTAATTGTACTTGTACTTACAATTCTAGCCTTGCATGAACCCGTCCAGATAGTACTCAAGAAATTAAAACATAACATTAAATCAAATCGTACCTTATGAGATGGCTCTTCATCATGACATCTTCATGTGGGTATCAACATTCTGCATACATGTTGGCACATGTCCCAAAGATATTCTTTGTCAAGGGTCTCCATCTTTTCCATCAGAGCCTTCATATCTTTCCGAGAGATTTCCAAGTCAAAACTTCTTGGTCTTTTGGATGTTGATTGCCTTCATCATGGTTGCATATCTCACAATCTCTTTCTTCCTCACAAATCCCATTTCCAGGAGCTTTGAATCAGATTTTCTTAATTGTAGTCAACTACCTCATACTTCATATGAGGAAATATTAGTTGATTTCATCTAGTGTGACTTATGCCTTCCTGCATCCTTTCAGAGGAGGAGATCCTTTTTCTCTTGATCATGCTTCTCAAGATAGAAGTAATGATCCATGTTACCTGCAACCATACGACATGACTTTATAATATTAAATACAAGGATACATACCTCATTTTACCTTTAGGTCATCTAGGCTTCTTCGAACAGCTTCCTTGATTGAAAAGATCTTCAATCCCTTGATCTCCTTCTTTTCTCATGTCATCATACCATCATCTCATGAATTCCATAAGTTGGATTTCCTGATGAAACACTTGCTTCCTCTCTAGATTAGTGAACCCTCTGATGAGGATTCCTTCAAAGAATCTTGAGGATCTTGCATATCCCCATCTGGCAAATGTTTCCTTTTTGACTTGATGTAGATGAGCCTTGTCTTGGATGACTTCTTCCTTTCCTACAATGTGCAATGAGGTTCCCAAGAGCTATATCCTTCATGTTTGACTGCCATGAATTTTGTCCTTCATGATTCCCATGGTGATGTCACGAGCTCTAGTTTATAATGCTTCCATGATGCATCTTATTATCATGGTCATATGTATAGCAAAAGATTTAGGAGCTTATGATAGGACCCCTTTGTGAGGGATACTATATTGATCATAGTAGAGATTTGTTACTCTTTCCTTGGCCCTTTTCTTTAGCTTCCTCTATCTTTCCAGTGATATGAGCTTTTTTCCATAATATTTTCCATAGCATTGAATCTTAGCTATACTATTATGTCTCGTTTGAGGACCAAACTTTCCTTTCCTTTCTGCACATGATTGAGTCCTTTAACCTTCAATACTTTTGCCCTTAACTTGTCTTTTTCTATCTTATCATCTCTCCCAAATCTCCCAATTAAGATCGTATGGAGATATTCCTTTATTCTTTGATATCTTCAATCAGGTCTAAGTAATATGACCTTCTTCACTTCATTTCAGAGAGTATATCTTCTAGCATTTCATATGTCTCTTTTATGTCTCCTTTCTTGCTAGATAGAGATGAGAGGACTTAAGAGTTCCTCCCATGAATTCAAAGGAGACCTTTTTCCTTGATATGTTCACTGACTTCTCTTATCTATGAGGATTATGAAAATCCTCCTGATTCCATTCAAGGACTTTTGATGAATCTTCCAACCTATAGATCTCCTTGCAATCATGAAGTCATTTTACCAAATTGATTAATGAAAAATACTTGTCATGTGAAGATAAAATCTTCACCTTGATCATGTTGATTATGGTTGAAGAAGATGTATTAGGGCTTCTTCTTGGATGATCTTCTTTCAAATGAGAAAGCCTTTCCTCCATAGAAAAGGTTGCTCCTCTTGATGAGGATGATTTGTTGCTTCCTTGGATGATCTTCTTCTAGGCCAAGGAGATGATCCTTGCTTGATTTATAGCCTTGAAGATAATGAAAATACCTTCTTGCCTTTAATATGCTTCACCTTATTTTGTAGATCATGACTGCTTCTAAGGTTTCAACCCTCTCCAAGATGATGCAATCTTCGTTTTTGAGGTCCTTTGAGTTACCTTACTTTGTAGACAACTTGATGAGCGTCTTGGTGGCTTTTTGATGATGACTATGGAGATAAAAGCTCTTATTGTTGTGGACTGCTTCTTTGATCCTTGAATGTGTCTTTTTTGCCCTTCCTTTGACTTTAGCACCTTATCTCTGATACCATGTTGAAGAATCTAGGGAAAATGAAGTTAATGAGATTCTTCTTGCCATGATAACTATTTGTAAGGTATTTTAACTTTTTCTTATTAGCACAATATTCTTTTGATATTGTTGTTAATACTGAGTGGGGGGGGGGGGGGGGAATCAGTATTTTTTTTTTTAATTGTTCTAGTGATTGCCAAAAGCATATATAGATATGTATATGTATACACTGAACACAAAAATCAACAGTTGGAATTAATGCTTTTATTAAAACTCAAGATAGTGCAATGAAATAAATACATTTGATTGTGAATAGTTGCCAAGCTCCAACTTGGACTTCAGTGAGGCTCCAACCTCTAGAGCACCAACTCTGTTTTGCAGTGGTTCTGCACTTAGGAGGACCTACCCCCAATGACTTCAGTCTTGTTCAATTCTGAGGCTCCAAACTCTTGGGCTCCAACCCAACCTTGGTATAAATTGGTATGCTACTACACTCTATTTAGCTGAGGTTCTCTCCCTCTTACTCTCCTGCCTCTGCTACTTCTGCTGCCTCTTCTGCCTCTGCTGCTTCTGCTGCCTCTTCTGCCTCTGCTGCTTCTGCTACCTCATACTCTGGTTCTTCACCACAACAACAGCACAAACAATTCTCTATTTTTATTGTTTTATACATTCCCATGCCTCTGTCCATTCGTTTCCGCTTACACCACCTCTTAGGCTTCCTCCTCGGTTGCTACAGCGTCCTCTACGCTGTGCAAGTTCACTGACTTTCTGGGGATACGTAGATTCATTAGACTGGTCCAAATTATCAATGAAGAACACATCCTCCCGGTTTGCCGTAACAATGCTCCTTTTGGCAATGATTGCGGCATACACAGAGTTCTTTCAATTAAACGGAGATGTTTTGTCCCGATCGCAATCATAATTGCCATGATTCACCCCTTTCACTGACGTTCAGCCTTCGAAACCATCGGAACAACCATCGTAAGCCTTTCGGCTTAAAACACCTCGCGCAAGCTAGACATTCCATTACACAAAGAATATGAGAAAAAACAGTGAAACAAACTAAAAGGCGAACTTCAGGAAATATTACAATCGCACCTATTCCTGTATCAGATCCGCGCTTAAATCGCAATCGGCAATTCGTGACTCCCGAGGGTCCTTTATATATCCGACCCATGACTCCACCAATGGACGACGGCCGATCCTCCACTGCTCCGATGGACTCGATGTGACATGGTATTAAACCATAGTTAATATGCCCGTCGGGTCCACAGCCTATCACAGTCGGTGCTTCCAATGTGGCAAGGCTTTACATCTTGCGATATGCGACGGATGCGATCATAGATTAAGTCATATTTGTAATGTGCTGCGGGTTCGCGTGGATATGCATCGCGGTCGGGAGTTGCCCCTGGCGGAGGTCCGATGCGATATTGCTATCGGCGATCGCAATGGACCGCTTGACATAATGTAGCTCCCACTTCCGATGTACCGATGCGATACTCGCTATCGGCGATCGAAAGTCGCACAGGGTCAGGGCTCGATGTTAACATAGACCCCTCATAGCGATGCGATGTGCCGGACCCGATACAGCTCAACACTCCCATGTATAGAGTTTCAAGTCCAAAATCCGCCTCCACTAGTGTATTTGCCCTAGAGCCAAGTCTTCCGCCTCCGATAGTGTTAATCCTATGTATATGGGCTTTCTGTCTGCAGGTAGTGTTAAAGCATGCATACATGGGTTTTAAGGGCCCGATATATTTTTATATATATATATATATATATAATATATATATATAAGGTTCTATGCCTCTGATAGTGTAAAAACACATATGTATGATATATGCTCCTCCGCCTGTATCTTCATGCATATAATTCTTTTGTGGCCCGATGGCTCCCGATAATATAAATGCACCCATTGCTCCTCTGATGGCTCTATCTGCTTCCTTATAGCTCTGCTTGTGCCTCTGTTGTTGGATGGCTGTCTGCATCCTCTGTTCTGCTCCTCTTGGCTCCTTTTGCTCCTCGAATATTGCCATATTGACATTAATGACAATCTGTGTCCAGCGATCTCCTCCCTTTGTTATTGATGGCAATATTCCTCTTCTCTCCCCATTTGACATCAATGGCAAAGGAATGCATATGGACTCCCCCTGTCAAACTGCTCCCCCTGTCCTGCTACATCTTTATGAATAAACTTGAGTGATGATAAAGAAATAACCCCCATCTTTTGACGCAAATGTTCGAATGCTTCTCGAGGAAGAGGTTTTGTGAAAATATCAACTATCTACTCCTTAGTACTGATATATTCCAGAACGATGTTTTGTTTAGCTACTTGCTCACGGAGGAAATGATACTTGATTGGTATTTGTTTGGTTCTTGAGTGCATCACTGGATTTTTGCTGAGACTGATAGCACTCGTGTTGTCACAATAAACGGTAATCGGTTGACCTGTACATATGTCAACATCTTTTAGAGCTTCCTTCATCCATAGTGTCTGAGTACAACAGTTTGCTGCAGCGATATGCTCGACTTTGGCTGTGGATAATGATATGGATGACTTTTTTTTGCTGAGCTAGGATACTAAACAGTCTCCTAGGAAGAACACATTTCCACTAGTACTTTTCCGATCATCTTTACTTACAGCCAAATCAGCATCAGTGTATGCAGTGACAGTCAGTGTTGAGCTCTTTGGGTACCAAAAACCAAAATCAGAAGTTCCTTTCAGGTATCTGAGAATTCTTTTTACAGCTAATAAGTGGGATTGTTTGGGAGCATATTGAAATCTTCCCACCATTCCTACTGCCTGCATTATGTCTAGTCTTGTAGCTATTAAGTATAGAAGGGCTCCAATCATTGACCTGTAATGAGTTGCATCTACTAGAGGGGAGTCATCATCTTTGCTCAGTTTGCATTTTATGGTCATAGGTGTGCTCATGGGTGCACAATCCTCCATTCCATATTTTTTGAGCATGTCTTTTAGATATTTGGTTTGAGATATACACAACCCTGCTCTGGTTTGAGATACTTGAAGTCCAAGGAAGTGGGATAGCTCTCCTATCATTGACATCTCAAACTCTTTTGACATGCTTTGAGAAAATTCATGGCTCACTTCATCATTATTACTAGCAACAATCAAATCATCGACATAAACACGAGCAATAGTAACTTACCTTCATCTGTCTTTATGTATAGATTACTTCCAACCACTCCCTTTTTGAAGCCTTGTTGTTGTAGGTAGTGATCCAATCTTGCATACCAAGCTCTAGGAGCTTGTTTCAACCAATATAAAGCCTTTTTCAACTTATATAATAAGTCCTTTCCTGCTATTAGATCAAAACCTTCTGGCTGCTCCATGTAGACTTCCTCCTTGAGTTCCCCATTTAGAAATGCTGATTTCACGTCCATTTGATAGATTTTGAATCCTTTTGAGCAAGCAAATGCTAAGAACATCCCGATAGCTTCCATACGGGCCACTAGCGCAAATGTCTCTTCAAAGTCAATTCCTTCAATTTGTGAATAGCCTTTGCAAACAAGTCTTGCCTTGTTTTTGATAACCTGTCCTTCCTCATTCATTTTATTTTTGAACACCCATTTGGTTCCTATTATGTTTTTGTCCTTTGGACGAGGTACCAGCTCCCATGTCTTGTTCTTCTTAATTTGGGACATTTCTTCTTCCATGGCTTTTACCCAATGAGGATCCTTGCTTCTACAAATGTTTCTAGTTCTATCATAGATAGGAGGGCAATGACTTTTCTCTTGGGTGTGATTGTTATCCTTCTTCGGGTTTGCACACCTTCATCTCTATTGCCAATGATCTGCTCTTCTGGATGATGTCTTTGGACATACTTCATCTTTGAAGGGGTATTAGGTGGTTCCCTTTCCTCTTCTTCTTCTTCAATGAGAAAGTCATCTTCATGTTCTTCAATTTCCTTTTCTGGAAGATCTTCATCAACCTTTACATCAATGCTTTCCATTATTTTCTTTAGTCGATAATTGTAGCACTTGTAAGCCTTGCTCCGTGTAGAGTATCCAAGAAATATCCATTCATCAACCCAAGAATCAAACTTTCGGGGTGAGCCATCATTTATTTTTATGAAGCACTTGCTTCCAAAGATCTTGAAGTACTTCACCGAAGTAGGTCTTCCTTTCCATAGCTCATAAGGAGTTTTTTCACAATTTGGTCTTAATTGAGTTCGATTCAACGTATAGACAGTTGTCCCTACTGCCTCTCTCCAGAATCTAGGCTGTAAGTTTGCTGCTAATAGCATTTTTCTTGCCATTTCTTGGACTGTTCGATTTCTTCTTTCAACTACCCCATTTTGCTGAGGTGTTTTGGCAGCAGAGAATTCCCTTTTAATTCCATGAATATTACAGAACTCACTAAATTCGTCTGATGTGAATTCTCCCCCTTGGTCTGTTCTGAGGCACTTAATTTTTGAATCTTTTTCATTTTCTACAAGGGCTTTTAGATTCTTAAAACACTCAAGAGTCAAAAGTTTCAGATTTAAACTTTATAAAATATATCCACATCATTCTAGTATAATCATCAACAAATAACACAAAGTACCTTTCTCCTTGGAGTCCTTGATTTCTAGTTGGCCCACACACATCAGTATCGATGATCTCCCAGGGCTTCGATGTAGAGAGCTCCTTTGTCTTGTGGCTGGTTCTAGTCTGCTTTCCATGTTGACATGGACCACATACTCCTTGATTGGTTTGAACAGCCTTGGGATGTCTCGTACAGCTTTGATCTTGCTGATATTGATCAGATTTTCGAAGCTTGTATGTCCAAGTCTCTTGTGCCACAGCCAACTCTCATCTGTCTGACGGAAGTAGCATTTATTTTCTTGACTCTTGTTCAGAATGTAAATGTTGTTCGATGTTCTCACCCCTTTTGCGACAAGTTCCCCTGAGGTAGAGTTCCTTATTTCACAGTCTTTGGTGCTGAAAACAACCTTATGTCCTTGATCACAGATTTCGCTGACACTCAGGAGGTTGTGTTTGAGTCCGTCAACTAGCAGAGCATCTTGAGCTTTTCCTTTTCCATTGATCAGAGTAACTGTTCCTTTTCCTGCAATTCTGCTAGATCCTCTTCCAAAGGACACATTCCCTTCCTTTTTGCTCAGTGAGACAAACTTCCTTCTGTCTCCTGTCATGTGTCTGGAGCACCCACTATCCACAAACCAATGGTTTTCATTATTTTAAGCATATAGAGCCAGGCCGCATTTATCCATGCTAGAGTTCTTGCTACTCGTCTTTCTTCCTTTGAGTGCGCAGTCTTGTTCATAATGTCCATTATTGTAGCAAAAAGAGCAAATCAGATCAAATTTGGTCAAGGGATCAAATGAATTGAAGGTTTTGATTTGTCCTTGCCTTTTGGGGACATATGAGTTGATTATTCAGTCCTTTAGCTTTGTCTTTTCACTTTTGCGAGCCATACAATGTCTGGCTTGATGATCGAAGTTTTTACAGTGAAAGCAGTGTCCAAGAAAGATGGTTTTGTACCTGTTGAAGAAACCACGGTTTGAGTCGATTTCCTTCCTGGAATTACTCCTCCCTCGTTCTTTGGATTTGCGATGGGCCCTTGGTGGAGTACAAGTTTGTATTTGTTGTAGTGTCCATGATTCGACTCCACATTCTTTTTTGGAGTAATTCTCTCTTCATTCTTGGGATCTGGGATGCACTTTTGATAACATATTTTTTCATCTTTTGGATTGCAGGAAAGTGCATCGGCATAGCTTTTCGCACTATTCTTAGTGCTTGAGGATTCTCCTTTGAAACCTATTCCAGACTTGTCATGTTGAGGTTTTTGATTTTTTAGAATAGTCTCAAGTATTTGAGAGCTTTTACAACCCTTTTTAATTTGCTCCAACTCCTTTCTCAGAGACACTATTTCGGCCTCATGTTCTTCACAAGTCTATTCTTTTTCTTCAAGCTTTGCTTCCAAGATATCTTCTCTTCTTCTTATTTCCTCGTTTTCCACGTTGAGAGAAATGATTTTGTTCCGTAGTTTCTCATTTTCTTCAATGGCGCTTATTAACAGTTCATCTACATTTCCTTCCAGCCCTGAGTCATCATCGTCTGCGAGTGCCATGAATAATGTTTCTTGGCTTTCATCATGATCACTTTCCTCATCTGATTTCTTTTTGATGACCATAAACTCATCCTCATTAGAATCATCTTTCTTGGAGAAGAAGTTTTTCTTATTGAACCCTTTCTTTTTGTGTGCCATTCTCTTAGAATTTCCTTCATCATCACTGTCATGTTTATGAGGACATCTTGTTGCATAATGACCTATTTTACCACATTTAAAACAGATAAGAGGATACTTGCCTTTAAGCTTAGATCCTCTCTTCAGCGTTCGTACAAATTGAGCCAATTCAGATTCCACATCTGACTTATCACTACAGTCATTCCCTTCTTTCCCCTTCTTAGACTTTGAGGCCTTGAATGCTGCATCTTTGGAGCTTGGACCACCTTTCCTCATTTCATAGGCAGTGAGAATTCCATGGAGTTCATCCATTTTGAGGGCATCTAGATCCTTTGCTTCTTCTATAGTGCTTATTTTGGAGTCAAATCTGTCTGGAAGAGACCTTAATACCTTTTGAACAATGGTGCTTTCTTCAATTTTTTCGTCGAATCCTTTCAGGGAATTTACCACTTCAGCAACTCGGAGGAGGTATGCTGCAATATCTTCTTCATATTCCATCCTCAAACTTTCAAATTGTCTTCTGTGAGATTGAAGCTTTGCCTTTTTGACTTTTGAGTCTCCATCATATAAGCCAACTAGTTTCTCCCAGATTTCTTTGGCAAAGGTGCAGTGCATGACTTTTGTAAACTCGGAATCAGTGATTCCACTAGTGATGGAGTTCAAGGCCTTTGCATTTGCGATGTAGGCTTTCCTCTCGTCTGGGTCTGTTGGAAGAGTGGAAGTCATTTGGTATTCATTTTGAACAAAATGCCAGACTTCAGGTCCAAGGGACATTAAGTAGTAGGTCATTCTTTTCTTCCAGAAACCAAAGTTAGTGCCATCGAACAAAGGAGGTCTTCCTGATGCTTCATGATTTCTCATCATGGTTGCGGATCCTTCTTCAAGCTGTTAGGCTAGTAGGAAGAAGCCGACTCTGATACAAATTGTTGGAAATACTGAGAGGGGGAGTGAATCAGTAATTTTTTTTTTTTTAATTGTTCTAGTGATTGCAAAAAGCATATATAGATATGTATATGTATACACAGAGCACAAAAATCAACAACTAGAATTAATGCTTTTATTAAAACTCAAGACAGTGCAATGAAATAAATACACTATAAGTATATATCTGATTGTGAATAGTTTCCAAGCTCCAACTTGGACTTCAGTGTGGCTCCAACCTCCAGAGCACCAACTCTATTTTGCAGTGGTTCTGCACTTAGGAGCACCTACCCCCAATGACTTCAGTCCTGTTCAGTTCTGAGGCTCCAACCTCTTGGGCTCCAACCCAACCTTGGTATAAACTGGTATGCTGCTACACTCTATTCAGCTGAGGTTCTCTCACTCCTACTCTCCTGCCTCTGCTGCTTCTACTACCTCACACTCTGGTTCTTCACCACAACAACAACACAAACAGTTCTTTGTTTTTACTGTTTTATACATTTCCATGCCTCTGTCCATTCGTTTTCGCTTACACCGCCTCTTAGGCTTCCTCCTCGGTCACTGCGGCTTCCTCTATGCTGTGCAAGTTCATTGACTTTATGGGGATACGTAGATTCATTATACTGGTCCAAACAATCCATGGAGAACACATCCTCCCGGTTTACCGTAATAGTGCTCCTTTTGGCAATGATTGCAGCATACACAGAGTTCTTTCAATTAAATGGAGATGTTTTGTCCCGATCACAATCATAATTGCCATGATTCACCCCTTTTCACTGACGTTCAACCTTCTGAACCGTCGGAACAACCATCGTAAGCCTTTCGGCTTAAAACACCCCGCACAAGCCAAACATTCCGTTACATAAAGAATATGAGAAAAACAGTCAAACAGACTAAAAGGAGGATTTCAGGAAATATTACAATCGCACCTATTCCTATATCGGGTCCACGCTTAAATTGCAATCAGCCATTCGTGACTCCCGAGGGTCCTTTATATATCAGACCCATGACTCCGCCGATGGTCGACGACCGATCCTCCACTACTCTGATGGACTGGATGAGATATGGTATTAAACCATAGTTAATATGCCCATCGGGTCCACAGCTTATCGCAGTCAGTGCTTCCAATGTGGCAAGGCTTTATGGATTGCGATATGCCACAAATGCGATCATAGATTAAGTCATATTTGTAATGTGCGGCGGGTCTGTGTGGATATGCATCGCAGTTGGGAGTTGCCCCTGGCGGAGGTCCGATGCGATATCGCTATCGACGATCACAATGGACCGCTTGACATATTGTAGCTCCCACTTCTGAAGTGCTGATGCGATACTCGCTATCGGCGATCGAAAGTCGCACAGGGTCAGGGCTTGACATTAAAGTAGACCCCACACAGCGATGTGATGTGCTGGACCCGATACAACTCAACACTCCCATGTATAGAGTTTCAAGTCCGTAATCCGCCTCCGATGGTGTTAAGCCTATGTATATGGGCTTTTTGTCTGCTGATAGTGTTAAAGCATGCATACATGGGTTTTATGAGCCCGATAGTATATATATATATATATATATATATATAAGGTTTTGTGCCTCCGATAGTTTAAAAACACATATGTATGATATATGCTCCTCCCCCTATATCTTCATGCATATAATTCTTTTGTGGCCTGATAGCTCCTGATAATATAAATGCACCCATTGCTCCTTTGATGGCTCTGTCTGCTTCCTTATAGCTCTACTTGTTCCTTTGTTGCTGCGATGGTTGTCTGCATCCTCTGTTTTGCTCCTCTTGGCTCCTTTTGCTCCTCGAATATTGCCATATTGAAATCAATGACAATATATGTCCAACAGATATTATTAGTGTGTTCTTAGTTCATCAAATAGCTACCAAAACAAAAGAGATAAGGACACAAGATGTTGGCTTTCTGCCAGGGCCAAAATCCCTCACTCTTTGAGAGGAAAACCCACACAAGTTATTCTTATAGAGATTCCAATTGACGAATACCAAGATCATGACCCTTGACCTATTATGCCACTCCAAGACCAAGGCACCAAGCTTCTTCTTTGTCATTGCTAAGATCATCATCATTGCTGCACCATTGAGGTCATCATTACTGCACCACCGAGATCTTCATTATTGCTGCCTCACCAATATCATCATCATAGTATCACAGAGGTCATTACAGTTGTACCATTGTTGTACCGTCACCTAGATCATTGTTGCACCATTACTGAGATCATCACCATCTCAACGAGGTCTCTATATTGTATGAGAGTTGCACTGCGATATTGATCATGACCTTGTATTCATTATGACTGAGACTATGATTGCCACTTTACCGAGATCATGATTATGTCTAGTATTCCGAGAATGCATCACTGTGGGATCATTGAGCTCCTTTTTATCAAAATTATGTCGAGATTGTGAGAGTATGCTCAGAGTGTGTAACTGAAACATCACCTAGATATTATTCATCACAAATATTCCAAGGCAGGGATCATCAAGGAGGCTGAGACTGTAATCCTGCTATCAGCCCAAGCAACAATAAAAATTATATCAACAACAACTTGGCAAATCAGCTATTAATTCCATATCAAAGCATTGGTGTAAAGAAAAATATTTTTGACCAAAAAGAGTATAAAATTAGTGATCTACAAGTGACAATATGTCATTATGAGTACATATCTCAATTTCATGTTGAAAGGACGAATATTAAAGAATAAATAAAGAATACAAAATAATAATGGTAAATAATAAATAATAAACTGAAGTTTTAAATAAATATATATATAAATAAAATATAAAATAGTAATAATAAGTAAAGTTAACCAAAAATGAAAATCATAAAATAAGTAAAATTTAAATTAAGAAAAAATTTTGAATTAAGTAAAACTTAAAACAAAGATATAAAAATTGGCATGTTGATAGATGGATTGTGTGCATGCGGATCCCTTTCCAATACCTTTCCATTTTTGGGATTGCTTGTTCTATTTAATGGATGAAAAGGGAGATGAGAAGCATTATTCATTCCTTTGGAAGGAAAGTGTTGTGAGAGAAAGGATTATTTGGCAATAGTAGTTGATTGAGGGCTCGGGGATGGCCAGTTGTAGAAAGATTATGTGAAACTGAGCCTACGATTAGGTGGAGAGTCATCCCCAAAACTTTGTTGCGGTCAGCAGGATCTAAGTAGTGTTACAACTTCGAAATCACAAGTAAGATATATCTTCGCTATAGGTAAGTCTTCTTTTCTCGCAGTTTTCAAAAATTCTATGCTATTTAGTTGAACAATTTGTGTGTTGATTATTAATCACATAAATTGATGAAATTAGTTGTATATTTAATTTTGGGTCACTACATATGATATTTATGGAGCAATCAGAAGAATTCCTCCCTAGCTGAGAGGGAGTGTTGAAGATTGGCATTTTCGATCGAAATTTTCACTAGCAATATGATGGAGAAAAATAAAAGATGAAAATTTATATTTATATTTATATTTTGCCTCCAAAATTGTTCAAGTCAGCCCCATGTTGTTTAGGTCGGTTGGGCCCCAAGAGGCATCCATTTGACTCCCCTCGAAAGTCTATATAAAGGAGAGGGCTCCTCCTCATTTGGCACATCAATTTTTTCTTGATCATCTTTGATCCATTAAATTTCAGGAGGAAAGGAGGCTGAAAATCTGGAGGGATATGGGACTTGGCTTGGCAAATCTCTTACTCTTGGGTATTGGTTTGTTTATTATCTTGATGGTGTTTCTGATATACTAATGTATCTTGAACTCTCTCTCTTTCTTTGGCATAAGGATTAATTTTATGGGTTTTCCCCTTGTGTGTTTTTCCCTGGCCTCATGCCTAATCTCTGTGTCTCTTGTCTCATGGTTTCTTGGTTATTCCTTTTGTTTCTACTGTGATTTACTTTTGATCCTCATGCTCAATGAATGCATTTTCTTATGTTAACCGTTTGATGACAAAATATTAATGCCAACAATGTTTAATTGAAGTTTTTATATGTGTAAAGTGTTGAAGAATGTAATTAGTGTCGGTCTTCATAATTATATTTGAGTCACAATGTAATGTATTTGTCAAAAGAAAGAAAAAGAAATTTTATTATTAAAGAAATTGTCTTATTAAAGCATGGGTTTCATGCTTGGGTCAATTGTTTATAGGTCATAAGCCTCCATTGTAGGCTTCTAGGGTTTATGTTAAGTGTCATTGCCCATGTCATAATGTAAAAGACCCTTTTTGGGCTTCATTTGTCAAATAAAAAAATTATTATAATATAAAATATGTCAATTAGGCCTCCTCCACCAAGTTGGCCTCAAACTGGACAAGTTGACCTAACTGAGGGGCAGAAACACCTATATAAAGGTAGTGACTCGACCTCATTTGACACTCTCACTCATCACATTTGATCTAAATCTTTGGGGCCGGAAAAGTGCAAAATTCAAGAAGGAAGAAGGGAAGGACTAGCGAAGGAGGAGGACATTATCTATCTAAGAAAGTTGAAATTTTCTCTCTCATCTCACATGTGCAAAGGCACTAAAGCTTCTGGAGGGTCGGAATTGCAATTCTATTGCTGGGCCGAAATTTTGTTGCTGGGAAGTCGAATTTCTAGATTGTTGCTAAGCTGAAGCTGCTAGATAAGAAGGGACTACTGAAATTTTCTAAATCATCTTGAAACGCTGACTTGGTAGAGGAGGAAGGTCTATTGGTCTAAGGCTAATTTGCATGAAACGGGGAAACGGGTACGAGTTTCCGAAACGGGAAGCGATACGAAACGCGACCTCCCCAAGTTTTGGAAACGGGAAACGCGAATATATATATATATATATATATATATATATATATATTATATATTATATATAGGGACATTTTAAGAAATTGTGCAATCATAAGCATTATATGATTCATCTATTTATTACATTTGATAAAATTGTTAATGTCAATGCATAAACTATAAGTCTCTAAAATTACATCACATTTACTCATGAATGATCACATAATGAAAATAAAATATCCAAAATTAGCCACGAGAAATTCTAATTTTTGGTCTCGTGCTGATTGGGAGTCTCTCCTACATAGTTCGAATCGCCTTAGTGCTCTGATTAATACAAGTTTCATCCCTAAACCCTACATCTCTTCAGTATTGGGAGTCTCCCTGCATAGAGGGCTTGGTTCTCTTGATTAAATACAAGTCCATACCCTAGTACATGATAATCCAATGGAAACATTGCAATCCCCCCAATCCTGAAATCCTGAAAAACAGATAAGTTTGCTGGATTTTGAGTGAGATCTAAAATTCTACTTTCTCCATATGAAATCCGATGAGGGCGAAACCACTCTCAAACATCCTGAGGCATTTCATGGTAATGTTAAAAATTTAAGTAAAAGGATGAAAATGAAAAATAAAGGAGAATATCACTTTTACTTTAAGAATTTAACATTACCATGAACTGCATATCAACACTAGGGCAAAAGTTCACTTTTATAACTTTATACAGGCATCTAGAAGTAACTGGAAGTCACTAGGATAACCTAAAAATAAATTAAAAAACAAACTAAATTAAAAAAAAAAGAACACACAAGTAAAACACTAAAACGTGAGTCCTACGTCCCTGAAACGCGTTTCAGGCCTACTGGCCATGTTTCAGTTTCGTGAAACGTGGCAGTACGGCTTGAAACGCGTTTCAGGGCTGTACCAAACTCGTTTCAGCGTTTCATACCCGTTTCCGTACGGAAACGCCCCCTTGCCCTACGTTTCCTGCAACATAGGTATAAGGTCTTGGTTTATCTCATTTTGAATCTACTGAAGGAAGATTTTTGACAGGGTTTTCCCCTATAGAGGGGATTTAGCCCTAGCAAAGTGCCTACATCTGGTGTCTTTGATCTTCATGTTTTGCTTTTGGTAATTGTTTGATTAAACAAAGATAAAAGAAGAATATAAGAAAGTTAATAAGAATTCAAAGATATCACAAGTAATTATCAATAAAATAAAATCTTTCTACCTTTTTGATTTTCTAACATAGAGAAAATGTTTTAGCATTGTCATTGAATGATGTAGCAGATTGTTGATTTGGGGTAGCATCAGATGTTCTCTAGCCACGAAATTTGGTGGAGAGGTTGGGGCACATGAGATATCTAATACCTAAAAAGGGTTTGGGCAGATTCTAAACAGATCAGGAGATATTAAAATAATTAATATTTTTAATGGAATCCCTAAGTCTAAACTTAGGAAAATAAAATATTAATGTGTATTAATATGAAGTTGTGTTAGAATGGTCCAAAAGACATGGATCAAGCCAGATCTAATCTTAGTTGTTGATTAGGGACTTAATTTCGGTTGTTGATATGTCAACAGGAAAAGTATAAGAGGAGGCTTGAGGGTCACTTGGAGAACACCCCAGAGTGATCAATCATTCTATTCTCTAGAGAGGGGTTTCCTAAGAGAGATAGATTCAGTGATCGAAGAGCAGCTAAGGGGCATTGAGTACAGAGAGACAGAGAGGCAGAGATAGTGCCGGGAAAGTAGCCGAGCAGTTAGAGAGAGTGACGTTGGAGCAACCAATGCTCACGTAGGGCTGCGCAGAGGCATCTAAGTGCTGCGTAGAGCACCAGAGAGGCTAGCGTAGCTGACGCAGAGGCTCAGAGAGCTAATGCAGGGCCTCTTGGGCCTGACACAGGCCAAGATAGGCTAACGTAGGGCCAGCATTGTGCTAGGAGAGGCTAACGCAGTCCAGATTGGGCAGACGCTGGGGTTTTTGGGGCAGATTGGTGCTGAGTACTGCCGGAAGGATTATCTGGGGTTTCAGCTAGTAGATTTGTCAGAAACCGAGAAGTATTACTGCTAAGGAAATTCTTTGTTGGGTAGGGCAGTTTCGACACCCAAATTGTACTATGATATTGCTTAATAAGTAAACCCTTAGATCGCTGCACCGTTTTCCCACCTTGGGTTTTTCCGGGGACATTAGTCCAAAAATAATGGTTTCATATGGTGAGTTTGTTTTTGTTTCTTTTTAATTGCTGATCTGTAATATGTTGAGCATGCACTAGTGTTTATTACACTGTAAATAACTTGTTTAGGAAAATAACAAGTAGGTAGGTATAAATCAAATAAAGTGCATGGAGGGTTTCTAAATAAGTAAACTTAGAAACTTCAACATGGTATCAGAGCGTGATTGCAAATCACAGGAGGACTAAAAGACATCAGTCGAGCAAAGCAATAACAATAGAAAACTGTTGTCCGGAGGTGACAGAAGATGTTTCTAGCAATGCAAAAGCCAAGGAGTGTGACGGAGAGCTAGCCAGGGCCACGCAGAGGAAGTCGGGAGCTGCGCAGAGCCTTAGAGAGGCCAGCGTTGCTGACGCAGAGGGTTAGAGCACTGACGCAGGGCATCCCAGGGCTGACGCAAACCCATTTGGGGTGACGTAGGGCCAGCATGAGGCAGAGAGGGGCTGATGCAGTTCACAGAGAGGCAGTTGGTGGGCTCTAGAAGGCTACAAGAATATTGTAGAGTGGAGCTGGTGAGGTACTCTAGTCAAAACAGTACCTGATAGAGCAGGGCCAGAGGAGTTGTTACCGAGGGTTTCTAGTCGAGGAACCTGGATCAGCAGTGTAGCTGCACAAGTCGATCAGAGTAGGGGACATCTCGACAAGCAGCAGAAGGATTTCTAAGAGGGAAATCAGGACTCAGAGGGAGTCTAGAAGAGAACTTCCAAACGGGAATTAGAGACTCAAAGGAGTCGAACAGATAACTTCCAAGAGGGAAGTAGAGGAGCATCATGGCACTACACGGGGTAAGAGACCAGGATAGATTGGATGGGGCATCGAACTTCGCAGTCTAGAAGGTCAGAATCTTATCTGTGCTTGACAGGAATCGTGTCGAGAACTTCGCCTTGAAGGTAATATTTGTCCCAGTCGACCCCAGTGATAATGACAGGTACAAGGAGGCGATGGCGAGGGCCAAGTGCATTATCCTTGATGGGGTCAAGGATCATGTGGTACCACATATAGCCCAAGAAGGAAACAACATTTGAGATGTGGGAGGCTCTCAAGAAGTTGTACCAGCATACTTCTGTGCAGAGAAGAATGCTGCTTGAGAATTATATGAGGTCATATTAGATGAAGAAGGAACAATCGATTGACACCTTCCTCGGAGGACTGAATGAGATCGGAGACCAGTTGACTACGATAGGAGTGAAGTCGGATTAGGAGATAATGGTGAGGACAACCCTGAATGTTGTCTCAAAAGATTGGGAAGTATTTGTCAAGAGTATACTAGGCAGAGGGAAATTTCTACCTTGGGACGAGATGTGGGCAGCTCTTCGCCAAGAAGAGATTAGACGGTAGTCGAAGACAGGTAGCAGTAGCAAGGGGATCAAAGTCAAGCAGGAGGAGGAAGATGTGGCCCTAGCATCTGAGGGAAAGCAGGAAAAGCAGAAGAAGAAAGATCTCTCCAAGATCAAGTGCTTCCATTGTGGGGAGCTGGGTCATTATGCGACCCAGTGTCTAAGGAATAAGAGTAAGGGAGAGTCTTTCGAGACTAAGGCAGTGCCAACACAGGTAGAGAAGGAAGTTTTGACAGACGATGATTGTGCCATGAGTGCACACACGCCACTTGAGCGGATGTGGGGAGACATCGAGCTATAGTCAGGTGGACTACAAGTGATGAGGGGCAGGATCCTCGAGGTACCCAGCGTCTTGGATTAGACCTTGCTACGGGAGCCCCGTCGAGGAGTAGCAGGATGGTTGAGTTGGGTATAGACGGATGCGGATGGAGCGGCAGAGAGAGCTATAGTGCAGGAGTCCCGAGACAGCGCGAGGCTAGCAGGCTGCAGCAGTGCGAGAGGCACAGGAGTGTTGCACTAGTGCAGGATGGCACAGAGAGGTGTGCAACAGTGTGAGATGCAGGGAGTTGTTGCAGCAGCACAGAGGTCAGAGAGGGAGCACTTGTCAGTGGCAGAGGCAGCTTCAACATTAGTGGGTGTTTCTAACCCAATGTTGGGCCTCAAAATAGTCCCTATTCTCACTCCATTATTCACCAATACCTTCACATTACTTCCATATTACCTTCATGTCACCTCCATTCCACCTCCACATCATTACATTTACCTCATCATTGGGTTATAACTATGCTTTTCCAAAGTTTATTAATACTTAACATTTTAAAGTGGATTTATGGTTAAACTTTAGAAAATAATATGCTTATACTTATGCTTCTTGACATGTGTAGGTACAAAGGAAGCTTCCAAGGCATCTTTATGTGGCACTCTATGTTCAAATTCGAATTTGAGAAGATCATGGACCTCATGGAGAAGATCATGGACCTCATGGAGGATACCGTTATGTGTCACCATTGGTTGAGAAATATGTGGGTCAAAGGAGGGAATAGTGGGTCTACATTTATGAGTTTGTATATCATAGCTTTTGTATAAATAGGAGTGTTATCTCCTTCATTTGTAATCTTCATTTTTGTAATCTTAATTTTTAGAGTCCTTCATTTGTAATTTTATATTTTAGGATCATTGTAATGGAGATTTAGAACCTTTTGGAATGTAGAACTTGGAGCTTGTAATTGCAGTTTTCAATTGATGATAAATAAAGTGGATTGGATTTTCTTCTACATTTGACTTCTTTCTAGGTGTGCTTGTGGAGCTATGGAAGGCCCTCATTGCCTCACTTGCATGCTCATTTTGTTTTGGTAAACTCTAATTTTATGTTTGTTTGTGAATTTAATTAGATTAAATTACTGATTCATATGCTTGAGATATAAATGAATAGTCTCTTGTAAGAGAGCTTTAATATTTCATGCACTCAATCATAATTAGATTTAAGTGATTTAATTTCATTAGTTTAAATAGTTTGTTGATTAAGATTATTAAAAATATTAATGAACAGTCTCCTGTAAGGGAGCTTTAATATTTCTTACACTTGTCACAGTGTATTTAGATTTTATCTTGTTAAATGACTAAATAGGTGTTGGAGATTCCAATGAAAGACCTCTTCCTGTAAGGGAGCTTTGGCATTTCCTCACCTAGGTTAGTTTAGTTTATCCCTAAGTCCATATATATTGGATGATCCTTGAAGGTTACTTACCCAGATCAATAATAATGAAACTCTAATTTGCATCCGCATTTTAGACCAAACACCCAACAGGGAGGTTAGTTGGGAGATCAATTACTTATTTCTCAGTAACTGAGTTGCAGTGCAGCAATGGGCAGCATGATGCAGCATGATGGGAGGAGGTGTAGTGCGGATGCAGCGCTGGGAGAAAGGACCAATAGCAGCACGGATGCAGAGGGAGCTGTCGTACAAATGCAGCAGTGGTAGTGGCAGAACCATGGGCAGCAGTACAGGATACATCAATGCAGAGGATGTTGGCCAGGAAGGCCTAGCATCCACACAGGTACCAATGTCGGATGATCAGAGTAATACTCAGTGAGGAGTATTGCTAGAGCACAGTCCTCGCTAAGAGGGAGTGTTGATTTGAGGTAGCATCGGATGTGCTCTAGCCACGAAATTTGGCGAAAAGGTTGGGTCACATGAGATCTCCAATACCCAGAAAGGGTTTGGGTAGATTCTAAACAAATCAAGAGATATTAAAATAATTAATATTTTTAATGGAGTCCCTAAGTCTAAACTTAGGGAAAATAAAATATTAATGTGTATTAATATGATATTGTGTTAGAATGGTCCAAAAGACATGGATCAAACCACATCTAATCTTAGTCATTGATTAGGGACTTCATCTCAGCCGTTGATATGTCAACAAGAAAAGTATAAGAGGAGGCTTGAGGGTCACTTGGAGAACATACCAGAGTGATCAATCATTCTATTCTTTAGAGCGGGGTTTTCTAAGAGAGATAGAATCAGTGATTGGAGAGCAATTGAGGGGCATTGAGTACAAAGAGACAAAGAGGCAGAGATAGTGTTAGGAAAGTAGCAGAGCAGCCAAAAAGAGTACGCAGGAGCAACCAGTGCTCACGCAGGGCCACGCAAAGGCATCTAAGTGTTGTGAAAAGCACCAGAGAGGCCAATGTAGCTGACGCAGGGCCAACACTAGGCTAGGAGAGGCTGACGCAATCCAGATTGGGCAGACGTTGGGGTTTCTAGGGCAAATTGGTGTTGAGTAGCTGCCAGAAGGATTATTCGGGGTTTCAGCCAATAGATTTGTCAGAAACCGAGAGGTATTACTGCTAAGGAAATTCTCTGTTGGGTAGGCCAGTTTCGACACCCAGATTGCTTAATAACAAAACTCTCAGATAGCTGCACCGCCTTTCCCACATTGGGTTTTTCCGGGGACATTAGTCCAAAAATAATGGTGTCATATGGTGTGTTTGTTTCTATTTCTTTTTAGTTGTTGATCTGTAATATGTTTAGCATGCACTAGTGTTTATTTTCAGTATTTACATTGTAAATAACTTGTTAAGGAAAAGAACAAGTAGGTAGGAACAAATCAGATAAAGTGCATGGAGGGTTTCTAAATAAGTAAACTTAGAAACTTCAACATATGGACCTGTCTTCCCCTTAGGGGTTGAGAACACCTAATAGGGTTGTTTATTAGCCCCACTCCTACCTAGGAAGGTAATACTATTACGAGCTTGAAGCCCCAAATTTGGAAGGGAATCCCACTATGAAGTCTCAATTTACCCTTGATTAGCAAGATTGGTTCAAATGCACTAATGAATTATTGTACCTAATGGTGAGGAGGTGCATTGGATATTATATGTAATTGGCAGGTGGTTTCATCATGGGCTAGGAAACTTAATTGGGGCGCAAGTCCACCAAAGGATCATATTGCCACCCCAGGGGATGCACTGAGAGCCATGGGACTCATCATGTGTAGAGCATCATTTCACACCATGGGCACCCTTAGCACCTTCAGCAGTTTGTTTTTTGCCCTACATTATTCCCGAGATGATGCACTTGGACCAATGTGCCCAGCCGATGTACCATTATGGAGTGGTAGTTGATTTGAGGCCCAAGGGAGGTTTGTCTCACCCTTGAGACATGGGAGGGCAGGAACCATCATCAAGGCCCTCATTTGGAGCATTATACAAACTATCATTAGGAGCCCATGAGACCAACATTTGCGCCCCAAACCCATTTTGCGGCCCCACATGATGACTTGCATGGAGAATTAGGGGACATCCCCTAATTGATGATTTATGGATCCCTCTCTCTCACCTTGGAACCTAGAGGACTCAACGTGGCCCTCCAACGAACCTACAATGGCATGACATCATCAACTCAGTGAGCATTTGGATGGCTAATTTATAATTTGAAAAAGCCACTTGGTCGGCTCGTGACCAAAGCATGTTTCTTGCCCATTATTTTAATATTTTGGGTGCTAATAGGCTAATTCGACTTAGGAAGACTTATATAAATAGAACTTAGGTTCACTTATGAGAGATCATCATCATCACACTTGGATTTTTTCTCTTGTAAAGAATTGCACTTGTTTCTTTGGCTATTGGAGACTCTTTGGATGCATTTTGATGTATGGAGATGATTTGCACATCTTCTTTGGAGCTATTTTCTTGAGTAATGGATGGATATATTGCGTGTCTTCTTGTAAGTACCTAATGTTGATGAATTTTTTCTTTTGAATTTGTTTAATGTATGGAATTATTTCTATAGAATGTGCTAAATCCGTGCCCAAATTGTTGAAGATTGATTTTGGAAAGCTTTTTAGTAGAGTATTGCATATGTTATCCAATGTATGGCATGTAACGAATGTTCCTAGTGGATGAATATCTTTGAATTCTCCATGAAACACCATTATTTCTTGAAGTAGGTAAATGTTCAAAATTGGTATCTAGGGCAACAATTTTGAGCCTCCTTAGGGACGTTTTATCTCATCTTGAACATCCCAAGATCCCATATGCCCAAAGGACAAGGCACTAGTCCAAGTCCTTGGTGGTCAAACCTCCTCTTTCTCCATAATTTCTCCTCTTAAAACTTGGTCCTTTAAGGCTAGGGTGAAAATCTAGGGCCTATAGCAAAATTTTAGGGAGGATATTTTTTGGAATTCAAGATCCTAAACACTAAGCTTAGGGTCTAGGCTACCTATGCTCCAATTTTGGTGCGCATCCACTCTAGTTTAATCCATAAAATCTCCTGTCGTAGGTGCTACTTTAAGAGGGAAACCCTAGGTTCTTCTCCTCCAACTTGAGGACTTCCTTGAAGTTTGTATGAGCTTAGTACTTGTTGAAGTAAATCACAAGAAGCCTTTTCTCTCGGGCCTTGACCTTGTAGGTTCTATGCTTTGGCATAATTTACTTCAATGTTCCTTATTAGCCTAATGACAATTTCCAATTATTTCCAGAAGCAATCATTAAATGTAGATAGAACATAAAAGCATGTGCAGAAGACGAGGACACAAGATTTGGCGGATTCCACGGAAAAACTCTAATGTGGGAAAAACCTTTTGATCAAATCTTCTTATTATTATTCAATAGTTTAGCAAAGAGAGAGAGTATAAATATCAAATTTACTTGCCCAAAACAGTCCTGTCAAAAATAGTAGTGAACTGCAACCCTAACTAGAAATTCAACGTTGGTCAAAGAAGCACAAAAATGTTCTCCAAGCAGCTCGATCAACAGCAGTCCAATTCGGCCTTCCAGGAAAGTCAAAGTCAGCCCAAAATAGTTCGGTCAAAGCCAGTCAAAAGAGAGAAACATTGTTGTAATTTTTGTAGTCAAATCTGAAGTCAATGCTAGTCAAATTGTCCCAACCACCTCGATTTTTGTGCCAATAAATGCGGCCTCAAAAGATCGAATTTATTCCCTCAAAATCAAAGTCGACGGAGGTCAAATGAGCCATGATCAACGCTGGTATGTTTTCCTGAAATTCAACCTGTTCTGACCCAAAAGAATTTAGCCTCCTGCCACACGTGTGAAGAAGAGAGAGGTTGCCTCCAATTTGTACAAACCAACCAAGAGAGGAGAGAGAGATGTGTGATGCGATGAGTGATGTCCAAATGAGGAGAGAGGTCACTCCTATTTATACAAGTCATTGAGGGTGTGGAGACACATCTCTTGGGCTTTATTTGACTGAGGTCGACCTTGACAATTTGTGCATGAGGGAGAATAAATTCAAAATTCCACTTCTGCTTGTCAGAATGAAATGATCTTTATATCAAAATTGGACCTCTTAAAAAGAGGAATCCAATCCAATAATCATATCCATCATATGAGTTGTCCTAAGGTGGAATTTGGCCCTAGTTGCCAATTTTAACACTCCCTCTCAACTAGGGATAATTCCACTTGCCAATCCATCTTTCATCATCATGCCATCGTATCATCATGTACCATCTCTGTCATCACTGCCCTGCTCTCTTGAACCATGAAGTAATAATGAAGAATAAGTGATCGAGAGTGAGTCATAAGATCATACCACTCTCTGCTAACAAAGGTCAGTCCCTGATCCCAGAACAAGTTGTTGAACACCATGCATCCTAGTCATAGGGAGTACGGAAATATACGATGCGTCCATCGGTAGTGCTATGGTCCCTAACCATATTTTCCCAACTCATTGGCCAGATGAGAGGTACTTCCCATGAATTCCATACTCCATGGGTAGCATGTGTGGTGGGGTATTGACAGGAGAAGGTAAAGCACTCATCTTGCTCATATGCCATAGGAGAAAGTGAACCACTCATCCTATGCATATGTCAATCGCAGGGGAAGGTGAACCACTCACCCTACATGTGTCTACAATGGTAGGGGAAGGTGAACCACTAACCCTACACACATGTCAACCATCATGGGGTATCACAGGGGAAGGTGAACCACTCACCCTATGGTCGTTCATAGCTCCAAGAAGTACCCCAAGCCCCCAGGAGCTCCCAAAGCTCCGTGTCCAACTCATATGGGACCCTCATAGGAGGGAAATTCCACGAGTCCAATTCTCTCTAGGAAGGTTAAGAATTTGACCTTCCCCAAACGCTTCATGAGAATGTTTGCAACCTGATCATCTGTTCTAATGTGTTGGAGCCTTATTTCTCCCCGTTGTACCATATCCTGGATAACGTGGTACTTTATATCAATGTGCTTGCAGTGGTCGTGGAACATAGGATTCTCTGATAGGAGAATCCCAATCTAGTTGTCGTAGAAGATCACGATGGTATCCAACACGTGCTTAAATAGCTCACTGAAGAGCTTCCTCAACCAAATAGCTTCACAACAGGCCATAATCGCAACAATGTATTCGTCCTCAACGGTGCTTAAAGCAACAGATTTCTGCTTCCTGCTCATCCAAGTTATAATAGAAGACCCCAAAGTGAAGTAGCACCCTGACGTGCTTTTATGATCCACCACACTACCAGCCCAGTCAGCATCTGAATATCCATGTAGTCTCATGTTCTCAACAGTGTATCTCATTCCATAGTGGATTTTGCCTCAGAGATATCTCAAGAGATTCTTAGTAGCAATCCAATGAATGTGATGAGGGTTAGCCATAAATTGACTCAACGTGTTCACAACAAAGCATATGTCAAGACGGGAGTTGACCAAGAACATTAGGCCTCCCACAAGTTGATGATACTAGGAAGGATTCGCTAATCCGGGCCCAGCAGCACTTCCACATAGCTTCTTGAAGTTGAGTTCCATCGAAGAAGATACGAACTTGCAATCCAACATCCCACATCTCTCAAGTAGCTTCACAATGTATTTTCCTTGAGAAAGGAAAATCTCACCTGGCTTTTGCTAGACCTCCAGCCCTTGGAAGTAGTGCATCAGTCCTAGTTCCTTCATCTCAAATTCGTAAGCCATATCCCTCTTGCATTGATGAATGAGAGGGTCATCTCCTGTCAAAAAGAGATCATCCAAATAGAGGACCATAATGAGAGGCTTTTCCTTTTCAACGTTGAAGTATAGGTTTGGGTCAACATCGCTCCTTGTAAATCCCAACTTCATAATACAGCTATCAATCCTCTCATACCAAGCCCTGGGGGCTTGCTTCAACCCATAGAGGGATTTCTTCAACCTGTATACATGTGTCTTACGATCTTGAACTTCGAACCCCTCAGGTTGTTCTACATAGACTTCATCCTTAAGCAAGCCATGCAAGAAGGCAGTTTTGACATCCATTTGGTGAAGGCTCCATCCTTGCGAGGCAACAAGGGCTATGATCGAACGAATGGTGGTATATCGGGCAACTAGTGCAAATATCTCATCATAGTCTACTCCTTCCTTTTGGGAGAAGCCTTGAGCAACAAATTTGGCCTTGAACTTTTCAGCACTCCCATCAGCTCCATGTTTGATCTTGTAGAGCCATTTTGAAGTGACCACTGACTTGTCCTTGGGTCTAGGAACCACATCCCAGACATCATTCTTCATGACCGACTCATACTCTTTGTTCATCACATCCTTCTAAACTTGGTGTTTCACGGCTTCTTTGAATGTACAAGGCTTAGATTGTACAATTCTACTCATGGTTGCTAGGTACCCTTGGTACCTATCAGGCTTCTTGCTTTCACAAAATGTCCCCCTTAGTGAAATATGTTTCTTAGCATCTTCAAGAGTATCTTTGAGCCACAAAGGTATTTTTCTTGAAGTAGTGGGCTCACAAGGTGGATCAATGGGATCCATCAGACCTTCAACTTCGGGTATCGAATCATCAAATGTAGGCTCATCCTGCTTTCCTGCATCATCATCATTATTGTCCTTCCTAGGGATAGGAAGATATCCGACTTTCCTAAGGGCAGAATCTTCTTCGAAAGTGACATCATGACTTACCTCCACTTCCCTTTGACCAGGCATATAGATTCTATATGCCTTTGAAGTTTCACAATAGTACACAAACGTTCCTTTCTTCCCAGATGCACTAGTTTGTTTATTTTCTCTTTTGGCACATGAAAATATATGGGACAACCAAAAATTCTAAAATATGAAACATTAGGTTTCTTACGAGTGAAAACTTCTTCGGGTTTCTTGAAGTCCAATGCTTGATATGGGCATCTATTTTCAACATACACAGTGGTGTTGGTAGCTTCTCCCCATAAGAACTTCGGTAGACCTTGGTCATGAAGCATGGCATGGGTGGATTCTATGATAATTCGATTTTTCCTTTCGGAAACACCATTTTGTTTAGGAGTATATGCAGTAGTGGTATCCCTCTTAATGCCAGCTTCTCTACAATAGTCATTGTATTCATTTGACTCATATCCAGTCCCATTATCAGTCCTCAATATTTTGATCTTCTTCCCTATTTGATTCTCGACCAAGACTTTGAAAGAGCGGAACCATTTGAACACTTCGTCCTTCTTCTTTAAGAAATATATCCATGTTTTGTGAGAGAAATCATCCACAAAAAATAGCATAGTACAAATATCCACCCAAATATGTTACTGGCAACATACCTGATAGATCAGAATGGACCAATTGAAGAATATCGGTGGTTTGAGTTTCACTTGAGGGGAATGGTCCCCTTGTATGTTTTCCAGCTTCACAACTTTGACAAACTCCTTCATGATCTAAGTTAAATTCGGGCATACCTGTGCCCATCTTCCTTACATTAGGTAAGGCTTTGAAATGAAGGTGAAAAAATCTTCAGTGCCATAATTCTGATTGAAGAGAAGTATCGCAAGTAATTGATCCCAACGAACTTACCTTGAACCCTGAATCCAAGAGTGAATGCATCTCTTGGTTCCTTCACCAAACACGAACCTTCCCATCAATGAATGTCACCATGAAACCTTTATCTTCCATCGCAGAAATAGAGACCAGATTCTTTTTCAGATCAGGTACATACAACAATTCTTGTAAATGAAGGGTTTGACTTTAATTTAAGTGAAGAGTAACATTCCCAATTCCTTTCAGAGGATAAGTGGCATTATCCCCAAGTATAATCTCCATATTCGTCTTTTTTTCAATCAATTTTGAGAGATCCTCTTTGTACCCAGTGAAGTGCCTTGAGGCACCACTATCAATCAACCAATGATTTAATGTATCCAGAGGAGAGGTGGTGGTGAGGGAAGAAATAAGATAAAATTCCTTTTGCTTTTCACCTACATTAACTTCTTCATACCTGGAGTTTCTCGACTTCTTGGGGGGACGACCATTTCCATTTCGAGCAACAGGAGTATATTTTCATTTCAAGCAATAGGAGCATTCCTCTTTACTTTGTTGTTGAACCTGTTGTTCCTTTGATTTCCATTTCCCTTGAAGTTGTTGTTATGGTTGTCATCATCTCTTGTAGTATCCTTCTTGTGAGGACACTCTCTAGCGAAGTGGCCAAACCTGTTACAAGTGAAGCATCTTCCTTTTCTTCCTTCTTTGAATCTCAACTTGAACCCTTGACCTTGTCTTCTTCGACCAGCATTGTTCTTCCTCTTAGCATGAGTAGAGAAGGCGGTAGGATTGCTTCCATTGGAGCGCTTGTCTCTTTCCATCATCCTTATTTCTTCTTGAGTGCATCTAGCCAATAATTCATCAAATCCCAGAATCTTGTCATTGTTGAGGATGGTAGTGTTGAGCACATCCCATTCTCTTGTAAGGCCTCCAAGTGCAATAAGAGTGAGCTCCCTATCACCAATGACTTCTCCAATAGATAGGAGATCATTCTTGATCTCGGTAATCCTCATGAAGTAGGATTGGATGGATTCTCCTCTATCCATCTTGATGTCTTTCAGCTTGTTGTTGAGAAAGAGAACTTGATTTGCATTATTTACTTTGAACATCCCAACCAGCTTGTCATACATCTCCTTAGATGTTTCTAAATCAGAAATATAGGCAACCAAAGGCTTGTGAATAGAATCAACAATCATTTTTTTAGCTTTAACTTCACCTTTCTTGTAATTTGTTTGTGCAGTTGCAGATTCATTTGAAGGAGGCTCCACTACTCTTCCTTTGACATAGTCCATGGCATGCTTTTCTTCCAATGTCAAATCTAGAGACATCTTCCATGCATGATAGTCGGATTTGTCCTTAAGCTTGTCCTTATATTTGAAGATGTAGTCATCATTGGGATTGGTTCCAAGTTCTTGTCCAACAACTTCCCTTAGTGATTGCTTTCCCTCACTCTTGCTTCGGCTTTGTCTTCACTTGAGATCTAATACCATGTTCATTTTAGATAACAATGGTATGTTCTATGCTTTAGCACAATTTACTTCAATGTTCCTAATCAACCTAATGACAATTTCCAATTATTTCTAGTAGCAATCACATTAACTTAAACACATTGATAGTAAATGCAGATAGAACATAAAAATATGTGTAGAAGACAAGCCAAGACAAGAGGACACAAGATTTGGGGGATGTCAGGGAAAAACCCCAATGTGGGGAAAACTCTCTGATCAAATATTCTTATTATTATTCATTAGTTCAGCAGAGAGAGTACAAATATTAAATTTACTTTCCCAAAACAGTCTTGTCAAAAACACAAGTCAACTAATCCCTAACCAGAAAGTCAACGCTGGTCAAAGTAGCACCAAAATGCCCTCGAAGCAACTCGGTCAACAATAGTCCAATTCAACCTTCCAGGAGAGTCAAAGTCAGCCCAAAACAGTTCAGTCAAACCCATTCAAAAGAGAGAGAAACACAACTGTAATTTCTGCAGTCAAATTTAAAGTCAACATTGGTCAAACTGTCCCAATCACCTTGATTTTTTTGCCAATAAATGTGGCCTCCAAAGATTGAATTTTTGACCTCAAAATCAAATTCAATGGAGGTCAAATGAGAACCTGGTATGGTCTGTTTTCTTGAAATTCGACCTACTCTGTCCCAGAAGAATTCAACCTCCTGCCACACGTGCGAAGAAGAGAAAGGTTGCCTCCACGCTGTACGAACCAATCAAGAAAGGAGAGAGAGATGTGTGATGTGATAAGTGATGTCCAAATGAGGAGAGAGGTCACTCCTATTTATACAAGTCGTTGAGGGTGTGGAGAGACATCCCTTGGGCTTTATTTGACTGAGGCCGACCTTGACAATTTGTGCATGGGGGAGAATAAATTCAAAATTCCACCTCTGCTTGTCAGAATGAGATGATATTTATATCAAAATTGGACCTCTCGAAAAGAGGAATCCAATGCAATAATCATATCCATCATATTAGTTGTCTTAAGGTGGAATTTGTCCCTAGTTGACAATTTTAACAAATTGTCATTGGTTCTTTGGGATTTGGTCCTCATATGTTCACATACCTTGAGTAGGGCTTAGAAACTTTGCCCTAGGAGGTTGATGCAGTTAAAAGAAAAGAAAAATCATATCATGGCCACAACATAACAAAAGAAAGAAAATCCAAGCGCAAAAGATGGTTGGGACATAAAGATTAGCACGTGGGCAAAATCCTAGCATGAGCTCTACCTCCCTCATATGGGCCATAACCTAGTTCCTGAGCACATGATGCTCCATTACATCAAGAAGAACCCTTGAATGTCCCTAACCAGATGAGCGATAAACCGAATCATCTTAAGGGGTGATAAAACCGTTAATATCATAAAGAGCAAGCTCTAACCGTTGAGTTATATGTGGTAATACAAATAAATAATTAAGAAAAAAGTAAAAGGTTCACAAAAATGGTGGAAAATTATGTTGAGCAGGTAACTCATGCATACACGAATTCTCCCTCCTTACATCCATATAGTTAGGATGTGGACACCCCCATCAATCAGACCCTTTAACCATGTCACTTGGCCATGAAGTATTCTCCCTTTCATTGCTACATTATTTTCACCAACACCTATTGATTGAGGGGTTGATCTTGGAACTATCACTTCCCCCTGAGGCTTGGAAAAACCTAATAGGGTTGGCTATTAGCTGAATCTACCAAGGGAGGAAACACCTTTATGGGACTTGTTCTAGTTAGATATCGGAAAGTGATCCTTGTTTAAAGGCTTAACATGCCCTTAACATTCAATTTTGGTCCACTTGGATGCATTATTGATCTCAATCTACGATGGATGGTTGCTTTCACTTGATTTCTTGTTTTTCTTGTCAAGTGGTCCACAAAAACCTAGGCCTTGAGGGCACCCACTCCACAGGTACCAAGCCTTTCAAAGAAGCATGTGACCTTAGCAGATGCAACATTAAGAGTTTGTTGTCTCCAGATGGCATGAGTAGATGACACATGTCCTAGAGTACCTCCAAGACCTAGGGCGTTGTTCAAATTTGACTTAGCTTTGAGAATTCTTCATGATGACATCACTGGACCAAATATGCCCCCAGGCTGGCCTTGACACAACCTAATGGGCTGGAGTTGATTCAGAGCCGAGATGAGGATGGTCTCCCATTGAGATATTAGGGAGAGGATTTTACAGCAGAGGAAGCCCTAACATTGAAGAGGAGGAGACCTTATTTGATAGTTGGAGATCCATGGAGACCACTTGATGGTGCCCTAGCTGCATTTGAGGCCCCAGAGAATGATTTGAGGATTGTCCCTCAAATTTTGGATCATCCAAGCATATGCACATTTTGGTGTGAAAAATCCATGATTGCAATAAACTGGAAACTATTCTTCTAACTGATGATTTATTTGAATTTTGTTATTTAATTAACGACAAATAATGAATAGCTCACTACTGCAATATTCACAATTAAAAATAAACGCTACAAAACAAATTAGAAATCGAGAAATAGATGCACACACATAAAATGATGCCAATGTTTTTGGACTAACGTCCCCAGAAAAACCCCAAAGGGAAAACTGGTGTAGCAAATGAGGGTTTATATTTTATTATCTTCAGCAAATTAGAGAGTACATAAATTTGCTTGCCAAATACTGGACAAGCTCCGGAAAATTTATTCCATCGCTCCAACTGGCAAATTGACCCAGAAACACTTTGTTTCCCTTGCAAAATCAAACTGGACCTGCTTCAGTAAATGCGCAAAAAAACATTTTTGCGGGAAAAACGCATTAGCTGGAAACTGAGATTTTGTTGGTCCTGCACTCACACTAGGCAACTCGCTCTATCCTCCATAAATGATTCTTGATAGCTAGAAATACAATCTGTTGCCCAAATTTGTGCACTTGAGAACCTACACCCAATAGTATGGCCTTCTTGTAGAAGAAATTGGCCTTCCCTCTGACTCTGGAAATATCCCCTGGAAATCTCTCTCCAATTTTTGTTGAACCCTCTCACTGATGCTTTGTTGGATTAAACTTTTCCCTCGTTCAATACTGCGTAGTGGGAAATTCACACTGCCCTGCTCCCTTGTTCATTCGATGTGTATTCTCTAAGCCCCAACGACTTACTCTTGTAATTCTCTTGTTGGAATGCAAACGACCAAGATCTAATCATGATCGATGGCTCAGATCATCTTAGACTTTGTCAAATCACTTTTCAGAAGTATCTAGAGAAAAAGTCAATTTCCTCAATTAATACCCTTTAATTAGCCAGTTTTCCTAAGTTAGACTTAGGAAATTTTAATTTTTGATTAATTAATTTAATTAGGGTGTTTCAAAGTCATATCTCACAAAACGATATCTAGGTATTGGAGATCTCATGTACCTTAGCCTCTTAGACACTTTAGAGATTAGAACGCATATCTAATGCTACTCCAAACTCCATCTCCAAAAGCTAACACTCCATCTTAGCGAGGAAGGTGTTCTTTCCCCAACAACCTTCTGTAGTTGGACTGATCACATCGTTGGTATTTGACAATTATGATACAAGTAGCTCTCGATGTCCACCATGCTACTGCGCTTAC
Organism: Pinus taeda; assembly: GCA_000404065.3. Lineage (NCBI taxonomy): Eukaryota > Viridiplantae > Streptophyta > Pinopsida > Pinales > Pinaceae > Pinus > Pinus taeda. The sequence goes on along the minus strand of APFE030028346.1, from coordinate 117,475 downwards.
TCTGATTCATCTGCCACTAACTGTGGCTGAATCAATCTCTTATCTCACATTGCTAAATCCTCTGCACTGTTGCTGCTATCACTACAAATGTGTACTGATCTCCTCAGATCTTGAAGCATTAAGCTTCCATAGGGTTGCTCGCTCTGAAGCTAGACTCCCTCTAAGTCTCGATCCTCCTAGTGGAAAATTACTTTCATTGAAATTGCATCTGCACACTGCAACTGAGCAATTTGCACTGCCTGTGCTACTGCAACTAGCTCTGCACTATCTCATGAGAACTGATTGCAACTAGCATTGCTACTATCATCTGACTGCAACTTGTTGACACTTAACCTACTATTATGATAATGTGGGCCCTTGTAGCAAAGGTGACAATACTGCTGCAACAACTGGAATGGATTTGACTAATCTCCTTGTTGCATTTGCATTGGACCTTGCCCATCTTGACACACTCCTTGTTGCATCTGCACTGGAACCTGCCCTCCACTTGGATCTAGAAATTGATTTTCTGCTCCTCTACAAATCAAACCCCTGGATTGGCTTGCGCCTATCTAGAAGTTTGCACTTCAGATCTCCCTCTGAGACTACACGATTTGCTTCCTTTCACCTTTGAGCCTCAGATCTAATCAACTACACTCTGATACCATGTGAAAAATCCACGGTTACAATAAACTGGAAACTATTATTCTAACTAATGCAGTTTATTTTTCTTTTGTTATTTAATTAACGGAAAATAATAAATAGCTCACTATTGCAATCTTCACAATTAAAAATATATGCCGCGAAAATTAATCAGGAACTAAGAAATAGATGCACACACATAAAATGACACCAATGTTTTTGGACTAACGTCCCTGGAAAAACCCTGCAGGGAAAATCGGTACAGTAGATGAGGGTTTATATTTTATTATCTTCAACAAATTAGAGAATACATAAATTTGCTTGCCAAATATTGGCCAAGCTCCGAAAAATTTATTCCACCACTCCAATTGGCAGATCGACCTAGAAACCCTCTGTTTCCCTCACAAATTCAAACTCAGCCTCCTCTAGTAAATGCTCACAAAAAACGTTGTTGTGGGAAATATGCAATAGCTAGAAACTGAGATCCATGGCATGAAATGATATGCTCTACACATGAAGGGAGCCCCATGGCTCTCAATGCTTCACTAAGCGTGTAAATATGATCCTTTGGTGAACTTGGGCCCCAATTAAGTTTCCAAACCCATAATGAAACCACTCATCAATCACATATAATGTTCAATATCCTCACCATCAGGTACAATAATTCATTAGTGCATCTAATTGAACCAAGCTTGTTAATCCAGGATACATTGAAACTTCATATGGGGCACATTGAGATGACCTTGTTAGGTGTTCCCAACACCTAAGGGGAAAGATAGTCCTTGGCACTGTTAGCCTTGTTGGCATTTGGCCTAAAAATGGATCCAAAACACTCCTGAAGTCTTCAAAATATGCTTAAGATCATAGTTCTGGCTCAGTTTGTGAGGCATACTTGGAGAAATTCTCAGAAGCCACAAGCTAACCCAGTATCTGATCCTGAAAAAATCATCAAAGAAAGAAAGGTATTGCAGAAAGAAGCATCAGGTTCAGATAAATCTAAACAGTCTTCTATATCTCTTCAAGAAAATCCTGCAATAGAACAAATACATGTTGAGAGTATAACATCTAATACTAGCAGTGAAGAAAAACTCTCAGAGATTCATAAAGCTCCTTATTCTTTGGGTTATCCTTTTGTTGTAAGCCCAAAGGAAACTGTTAAGTTATGGTATGTTCTATGCTTATAGCAGTTTACTTGTCTTTCTTATTATTATCCACAGATTAGCAATCACATGTACATAAAGTAAAGTGCAGATAGAACATTAAACAATTGACAAAAAACAAGCTAAGACAAGAGACAAAAGATGTGGCGGCTAGCCAGGGACAAACCCCAATGTGGGAAAACCCTTTGATCAAATCTTCCTTTATCTTCAATAATTCAGTAGAGAGAAATAGTACATAAATTTGATTTACATCAGAAGCAACAAACCCTAGATAAGCCAAACTAGCACAAACAATATCTTGTAAACTGGCTGTCGGATTGGCTTGATTCCTTCACCAAAAAATGTGGCCTTCAGAGGAGATCCAAATTCACCTACAACATAGTTCTGAGCGGCAGACTGATGGTCATGCTGGTCAAACTTTGGTTCTGCAGTTGCAGCCCTAAATTCTGCACCTTCCTTCCACACATGTGAGAGAAGAGTCTCTTTCTGCGTAGTAGGAGAAGAGCATATTTTCTGCATAGGGGGGAGAGAGAGATCTGATGAGTTGAGTGAGTCCAAATGAGGAAAATAACTCCTGTATTTATACACAATTGTTGATGATTGAATAGATGCGATTGTTTGGCTTCTGAGCCTACATGAGTTGCAGGTCGACTTGATAATTATTCCATAATCAAAATAAATTCATATCTCCATAAATACTTATCGGAATCGGATGATATTTAGATCATTCCTACACCTCTCGACGAGAGGAATCTAATAAAAATATTATCAACCATGAATAAGATGACCCACATGGAGTTTGGCCCTAGTTGCCAATTTTAATGGTGCCTCTGAACTAGGGAGAACTCCATCTGCAATTTGTCTATCGGTCGCAACTATTCATCCATCAAATGCACTGCCCTGTACAACTTGACCCCTGCTCTGCTCTACTCTATCCTTCTCTGCTCTGCTTTGTCCGAATTATGAAGAGGAAGAAATGATCGAGGATGTATCATACTGACTCAAAGTCAGTCTTAGAGTGTGTACCACTGGTCCCAGACTAGTCTCAACTGACCCAAAGTCAGTGTCATAGTGGGTACAACTACCACTGGTCCCAGACCAGTATCATCCTCCACTGACTCAAAGTTAGTCTTAGAGTGTGTACCACTGGTCCCAGACCAGTCTCAACCGACCCGAAGTCAGTGTTATAGTGGGTACAACTCCTACCACTGGTCCTAGACCAGTATCATTGATCCCAGATCAATGAAGGTCATCCTAGCATAGGGAGTATGGTAGATACAATGATGTGTCCATCGGTACTACTATGGTCCCTATCCTCATTTCCTTGTTCATTGATCAGATGAAAAGTACTTCCCATGAGTGCCAGACTGCATGGGTAGGATGCCTTGACAGAAGAACTAATCAATCATGTCCTCATAGGAGAACTAATTATCCTGCTACACAATTGTCATAGAGAACACATCATCCAGACCTCACAAGAGAACTAATCATCCTGCTACATAATCATCATGGAGAACACATCATCCAGACCTCACAGGAGAACTAATCATCCTGCTACATATTCGTCATGGAGAACACATCATCTAGACCTCACAGGAGAACTAATCATCCTGCTACATAGTTGCCATGGGGTGTTACAGGGAAAGTTTTGATTCTTTTACCCTGTGGTCATATGTCGCTCCAAGAAGTAACCCCCCCCCGGGAGCTACAAGGGCTCCATACATCATACAGGACCCTCATCAGAGGGTTTCTAGACGACACCAAGTCATTCTCGGAAAGTCAAAAATTTGACCTTTCCTAGGGGCTTTGTTAGAACGTTGGCGACCTGTTCATCTGTACCGTTATGTTGGAGCCTTATAGCTTCCCGTTGCACCATATCTCGAATATAGTGGTACTTGATATCGATATGCTTGGAACGATCATGAAATACGAGATTCTCTGACAAACGAATCTCACTCTGGTTGTCACATAGGATCACGGCGGTATCCAGTGTAAATCCAAACAGCTCATTGAAGAGCTTCCACAACCAGACTGCCTCACAGGAGGCCATGCTAGCAGCAATATACTTTGCCTCGGTGGTGCTCAAAGCCACCGATTTCTGCTTCCTGCTCATCCAGGATATCGAAGCAGATCCAAAGGAGAAATAGCGCCCAGAAGTTCTCTTACGATCCACCACACTGCTTGCCCAATCAGCGTCTATGTATCCAAGTAGTCTCACATCTTCGGCAGTGTATCTTAGCCCATATGTAATTGTGCCACAAAGATATCTTAATAGATTCTTGGCACCAATCCAATGTATGTGATGAGGTTCAACCATATGTTGACTTAATGCGTTGACTGCAAAGCATATATCTGGACGGGAGTTCACTAAGAACATTAATGCTCCGACGAGTTGCCGATGCTCGGTAGCATTTCGTAAAACAGGTCCAGTAGCACTACCGCTTAACTTCTTGAAGTCAAGCTCCATCAGGGTAGTTACAAGTTTGCTGTCTACCATACCGAATCTTTCCAATACCTTCACCACATATTTTCCTTGAGATAGGAAAATTTCCCTTGGCTTCTGCCAGACTTCAAGTCCTAGGAAATAGTGCATCAGTCCTAGGTCCTTCATTTCAAATTCAGAAGCCAACTCCCCTCTACATTTGTGAATGAGAGGGTCTACACCTGTTAAGGAA
>APFE030028346.1:99524-112694 GCA_000404065.3 Pinus taeda | reverse complement strand
TCAGCCCATTGAGAGCCTTCTTCAACCTGCATACATGAGATTTTCGATCATAAATCTCAAATCCTTCGGGTTGCTCCACGTAGACCTCTTCTTTGATCGAACCATGCAAGAACGTTGTCTTGACATCCATTTGATGTAGATTCCATCCTTGTGAAGCCGCAAGGGCTATGATCAAGTGAATGGTGGTATATCTAGCAATAGGTGCAAATATCTCGTCATAGTCTATACCTTCCTTCTAGGAGAAGCCACAAGCGACAAAACGAGCCTTATATTTTTCCGCACTTCCATCTGCTGCATGCTTTATCTTGTAAAGCCATTTAGAAGTGACAACTGTCTTGTCCTGGTGTCTGGGAACTACTTCCCAGACATCATTCTTCATAATAGACTCATATTCTTCGGTCATAGCATCCTTCCATACTTTATGCTTGACGACATCTGAGAATGATGAAGGCTCATTTTGTATGATCGTGCTCATGATGGTCAGGTATCCTTGATACCTGTTGGGTTTCTTACTTTTACGGAAGGTTCCTCGGGGTGCAGTGTGTCCTTCAACATCATCGAGTAGCCCCTAAGCCAAGAGGGCCTCTTCCTAGAAGAGGAGGCTCAAGTGGATCTATAGGATCCATGGGTTCTTCCACATCAGGAATTGTTTCATCATCCTTTTCTTTCGGTTCCCTGGTGTTGGCTTCTTGAGAGCTCCTTAAAGTCGGAAGATTGTCCACCTTGCTGAGGGGCATATCTTCATCAAAGGTAAGATCATGACTAATCACGACTTCCCTTTGACCGGCTACATAAATTCTATATCCCTTAGTATTTTCACCATAGCCCACGAAGATTCCTTTCTTTCCAGATGAACCCAATTTATTCCTTTTCTCTTTCGGCACATGAAAATATACAGGCTTCCAAAAATTCTAAAATGAGATACGTCAAGTTTCTTACAGGTGAACATTTCTTCAGGAGTCTTGGAACCCAATGCTTGATGAGGGCATCGATTTTGTACATATACGGCAGTGTTTGCAGCTTCAGCCCATAGAAACTTTGGAAGTCTTTGATCATGGAGCATGGCACGGACAGTTTCGACAATCGTACGGTTCTTCCTTTCCGCCATACCATTCTGTTCAGGAGTATATGGTGTAGTAGTCTCCCTCTTGATGTCAGCGTCTTTTCAAAAGTCATGGAACTCGTTAGATTCATATTCAGTCCCATTATCAGTCCTTAAGATTTTGATCTTCTTTTCGGTTTGATTCTCGATCAAGGCTTTGAAGTGTCGAAACCAAGAGAACACTTCATCCTTCTTTTTCAAGAAGTATATCCACGTCTTTCAAGAATAGTCATCTGTAAAAGTAAGGTAATATGAATATCCTCCCAAGGAGTTCACAGGCATCATACCAGATATGTCTGAGTGAACCAGTTGTAATATATTAGAGGTCTTGCTTTGGATTGAGGGGAATGGTCCCCTTTTGAGCTTTCCTTCGGCACATCCCAGGCATACACCTTCTTTCTCTACTCGGAATTCGGGCATCCCTGTTACCATTTGTCTTACATCAGGTAGAGCTTTGTAATGAAGGTGGGCAAACCTCCAATGCCAAAGTTCGGACTAAAGAGATGTGTCAGAAGACATGACACCTAGCGGACTTCCATCGACTTGATATAATGAATCAACTCGAAACCCAAGAATGAAGGCATCTTTAACATTATTTTTCCATATACATACCTTGCCATTGCCGAAGGTTACCTTGTAGCCTTTGTCTTCCATTGCCAAAATGGACACCAGGTTCTTTTAGGATAGCCTTGCCAATCTTCTCTTTAGTGATTTCTCTTGCTCTTGCTCGGGCTTTGTCTTCACCTCAGCTCTGATACCATGTTAATTTATGGTATGTTCGATGCTCATAACAGTTTACTTATCTTTCTTTATTATTATCCACATATTAGCAATCACATGTGCATAAAGCAAAGCGCAGATAGAACATCAAACGATCGACAGAAAACAAGCTAAGACAAGAGACACAAGATGTGGCAACTAGCCAAGGACAAATCCCAATGTGGGGAAACCCTTTGATCAAATCTTCCTTTATCTTCAATAATCCAGCAGAGAGAAATAGTACATAAATCCAATTTACATCAGCAGCAGCGAACCCTAGATCAGTCTCAAACTAGGGCAAACAATATCTCGCAAATCGACTGTCGAATTGGCTTAATTCCACCACCAAAAATTGCGGCCTTTAGAGGAGATCTAGATGGACCTACATCGCAGTTCTGAGGAGGGAGTTTTCTGGTCAACGCTGGTCAAACTTTGGTTTTGCAATTGTAGCCCTAAATTCTACACCTTCCATCCACATGTGTGAGAGTCTCTTTTCTACGCAGTAGAGAAGAGCCTCTTTTTTACGCAAGAGAGAGAGAGAGATGTGATGAGATGAGTGAGTGCAAATGAGGAAAAGTCCTCTTGTATTTATACACAACTGTTGGTGTTTGAATAGATGTTACTGTCGAGCCTCTGAGCCTACATGAGTTGTAGGTCAGCTTGATAATTATTCCATAATCAAAATAAATTCATATCTCCATAAATACTTATCGGAATCAGATGATCTTTAGATCAATCCTACACCTCTTGACGAGAGGAATCTAATAAAAAAATTATCAGCCATAAATAAGATGGCCCACATGGAGTTTGGCCCTAGTTTCCACTTTAACAACTTTCTAATACCCAGAAATGGTTTGAGCACAATCTAACTAGTTTGGGAGATATTAAAATAATTAATATTTTTAATGAAGTCCCTAAGTCTAAACTTAGGGAAAATAAAATATTAAGGTGAATTAATATAAAACTGAGTTAGAATGGTCCAAAAGTCATGGATCAAGCCATATCTAATCTTATTCGTTGATTAGGGACTTAATCTCGACCGTTGAATTGTCAACGAGAAAAGTAAGATGGGGCTTGAGGGTCACTTGGAGAACACACCGAGTTGATCAAGAATTCTATTTTCTGGGGTAGGGTTTGTTGAGGAAATCGAAGGAGTGATCAGAGTTGCAGCTAAGGGGTAGTGAATGCAGTAGAAGAGAGGTAGATATAGTACAGGGAGAATCAGCGCAGAAGCCGGGAGAGGGTTGACACAGAGCCAGCTAGAGGCCACGCAGAAGCAGCCAGAGGCCATGCAGATACAGCCAGGAGCTGCACAGAGCCTAAGGAGGGCTAGCATGGGAGACACAAAGGCTCCAAAGGCTGACGTAGAGCCTAGAGAGGTTGACGTTGGGCTAGAGAGGCTGATGTTGGGTAGACGCTAGGCTAGAGAGGTTGACCCATACCCTAAAGGTTGATGCTGGGAGATTTCGTGGGGCAGATTGGGGCTGATATCTATCTCCGAATGAGAGGTACTACAGCCAAGGGCATTCTCTGTTGGGTGAGCCATTTTTGGCACCCAGATTGTATTCTAAAATTTCTTAATAACAAAACCCTTAGATAGCTCCACCGATTTTCCCGCATTGGATTTTTCCAGGGACATTAGTCCAAAAATAACAATGTCACTTGTGTGCTTGTTTTTCCTTCAGTTGATGATTTGTATGTGTTGAGACTGTACTTGTATTTATTTTAAGTATCTACATGGTAAATAACTTGTTAATTAACATAACAAGTAGGAAGAAATAAATCAGAAAGTATAGGAGGGATTTCTAACAGTTAGGCTAAGAAATTCCAACATGGTACCAGAGCTTGGTTGTAGATCACAGGATAATTGAGGGCATCAACTGAGCATAGCAGCAACAACAGAAACAACTATGCCAAGTGACAAAAGTTGTTCCCAGTGGAAAAGCAGCAAGGAAAGGGTGACGCATTGCCTGTGTCATCAGTTCGAGCCGGAAAGAGGATTAGCGCAGTGGCAGAGAGGAGCAAACCTGACCTACGTAGTGCCCGGTCATCCTTCTTAGTCATAAAGGATTGACGCCCGTGGCCAGGAGGTATGGAGTTTGTTGGTGGTGCCGAGATTGCACAAAGCCTATAGGCTCTAACCTTCAGTTTGTTGGGGCATAGGAGGCTGTGGGTAAGTTGCGGAGTGAAATTGGTGTGGTACTGTGGTTAGAATAGTACCTAATAGGACAAGACCAAGGAGGTGGGAGTTGTTGCCAAGGATTTATAGCCAAGAGATCTGGATCAATAGTGCAGTTGCACTAACGATTGGAGTGGGGGCATCTCGACATTGGCAAAGGGGTTTCCAGGAGGTAAATCGAGGCTCATTGGGAGTCACTCCGAGAACTTCCAAGAGGGAAGTAGAGAGACTCAGAAGAGTCGAAAGAAGAACAACGAAATGGCAGTGAATGGGGTAAGAGATCAGGACAGACTGGACAAAGCCTCAAACTTCGTAGTCTAGAAGGCCAAGATCTTGTCAATTATAGATAGTAATCATCTCAAGCAATTCGCCTTGAATACAATAACAATCCCAGTTGACCCGACTGAGAACGAAAAGTACAAGGAGGCAATGGCGAGGGCCAAAAGCATCATCCTTGATGGGGTCAAGGACCATGTAGTACCAAATATTTCCAAAAAGGACACGACAAATGCAATGTGGGAGGCCCTGACGAAATTGTATTAGCATACTTTCATGCAGAAGAAGATGCTACTATAAAATTAGTTGTGGTCATACCAGATGCAGAAGGGAGAATATATAAACACCTTCCTCGGTCGATTAAAGGAGATCAGGGATCAGTTGACTTCCATAGGATCCATGTCGGATGAGGAGATGTTGGTGAGGACCACATTGAACACAGTCTCAAAGGATTGGGAGGTATTTGTCTAGAGCATACTGTGCAGGTTGACCCTTCTAGATTGGGAGGAACTGTGGGCAGCTCTTCATCAAGAAGAGATCAGAAGGCTAACCAAGGTGGGAAACAGCAGCAAGGGGGTCAGAATCAAGAAGGAGGAAGAGGAGGATGCTGCCCTAGCATCTGCGGGAAAGCAAGAGAAACAGAAGAAGAAGGACCTCTCCAAGGTCAAATGCTTCCATTGTGGCGAACAGGTCACTATGCGAGCTAGTGTCTGAGGAAGAAGAGCAAGGGAGAGGCTTTTGAGACCAAGGTTGCGCCAGCAAGGGCGGAGAAAGAAGTGGAAACAGATGATGATTGTGACATGATTGCTCATGCGCCACTTGAGAGGAAGTGGGGAGACATCGAGTTGTAGTCAGATGGACTATAGGCGATGAGAGCCAGGATCCTTGAGGTACCCAACCTCTTAGATTATACCTTGCTGCGAGAACCCCGAAGAGGAGTAGCGAGACTGGAGGATGTCAGTAGAGATGGATGCGGATGGATGGACAGAGGGAGCTACAGTGAAGGAGTCCCAGGAAAACGTGAGGCAGTAGTGCGAGATGCACAGAGTTGTTGCTGCAGCAAATAGAGGGAGAACTTATTAGTGACAGAGGGAGCTTTAGCATCAGGAGTGTTTCTAGCCTGACAGAGATGTCAGAGTTGGGAGATCAGTTACTTACTTCTTAGTGCCTGAGTTGCAATGTAGCAGTTAGCAGTGGTAGTGCTATAGGAAAAACGATGCAGCATGATGAGAGGGGTTGCAGTGCAGATGCAGTAGTGGCAGGGCCATGGGCAGTAACACGGATGCAGAGAGAGTTGTCGTATAGATGCAGCAGTGGAAGTAGCAGGGCCACGAGTAGCAGCACATGATGCAGTGATGCAGAGGATGTTGGGTAGAAGGCCTAGCATCAGCACAAGGACCGATGTCAGATCATCAAAGTGATGCTCAGTGAGGAGTATTATTAGAGTACAGTCCTTGCTAAGAGGGAGTGTTGATTTGGGGTAGCATCAGATGTGCTCTAGCCATGAAAATTGGTGGAGAGGCTAAAGCACATGAGATTTCCAATACCCAGAAATGGTTTGGGCAGAATCTAAACAGTTTGGAAGATATTAAAATAATTAATATTTTTAATGAAGTCCCTAAGTCTAAACTTAGGGAAAATAAAATATTAATGTGAATTAATATAAAACTGAGTTAGAATGGTCGAAAAGTCATGGATCAAGCCAGATCTAATCTTAACCGTTGATTAGGGACTTAATCTCGACTGTTGAATTTTCAACGAGAAAAGTATAAGAGGAGGCTTGAGGATCACTTGGAGAACACACTGAGTTGATCAAGAATTTGTTTTTCTAAGGCAGGGCTTGCTGAGGAAATCGAAGGAGTGATCAAAGTTGCAACTGAGGGGCAATGAACGCAGTAGCAGAGAGGTAGATATAGTACCGAGAGCATCAGCGCAGAAGCCAGGAGAGGGTTCACTCAGAGCCAGCTAGAGGCCACGCAGAAGTAGCCAGAGGCCACACAGAGGCAGCCAGGCATTGCGCAGAGCCTAAGGAGGGCTAGCGTGGGAGACAGAGGATCCAGAGGCTGACACAGAGCCCAGAGAGGCTGACGCTGGGCAAGAGAGGCTGACACTGGGCCAAAGAGGCTGACACAGGCCCTAGAGGTTGATGTTGGGAGATTTCGTGGGGCAGATTGGGGTTGATATCTGTCTCTGATTGAGAGGTAATACTGCCAAGGGAATTCCCTATTGGGTGAGCCATTTCTGGCACCCAGATTGTATTATGAAACTGCTTAATAATAAAACCCTCAGATAGCTACACCGGTTTTTCCGCATTGGGTTTTTCAAGGGACATTAGTCCAAAAATAACGGTGTCACTTGGGTGCTTGTTTTTCTTTCAGTTGATGATCTGTATGTGTTGAGACTGTACTTGTATTTATTTTCAATATTTACATGGTAAATAACTTGTTAATTAACAAAACAAGTAGGAAGAAATAAATCAAAAAGTACAGGAAGGATTTCTAACAGTTAGACTTAGAAATTCCAACAACAGTCTCCTCATTGGTAGTAAATTGATGATACAGATCTTGGTGCAAAGAAATAAAAACATAGTCACAGTCTTGGCACATGTGTGATGAATATCTCTAAGTAATACGCTCTCAGCATACACAATCACAGTATTGGATGATGAGGATCTTGGTGATCCCATAATGACACTCTGTCTCGGTATACATGTCTCGACGTACATTCTGAACTCAGTCATGATCTCACTATAGTAGTGATCATGGTCTCGATCATAATATTGGAAAAGACAAGGTCATGATGAAGATCTCGGTGCAGCTCTCATATGTATATATATACATATCTCAGTATAGAGACCTCATTGACATGGTGATGATCTCAGTGAGAGTGCATCAATGATCTAAGTGAAGGTGGAGCTATGGTGCAATAGTAATGATCTCATTGTTATGATGAATATCTCAGTGAAGGTGCATTAATAATGACCTTGGTGAAGCAACACTGATGATGATGATCTCAACATTGACAAAGAAGAGGATTGGTGTCTTGGTCTTAGAGTGGCCTAATAGGTCAAGGGTCATGGTCTTAGTATTCGTCAATTGCAATCTCTATAAGAATAATTTTGTGCGGGTTTTCCTCTCAAAGAGTGAGAGGTTTTGGCCTTGGAAAAAAGCCAACATCTTGTGTTCTTCTCTCTTTTATTTTGGTAGTTATTTGATGATCTAAGAACATGCACTCTAATATTAAAGATTGTGCTAATAATAAAAAATAAAAACACCTCACAAATAGTTATCATGACTAGAAGAATCTCATTAACTTCATTTTCCCTAGATTCTTCAACACATAAGGGTATGTGCTGAATCAACAACCAAATAGTCTAATGTAGAGGAATGTCTCAATTCTCTCACTAGGCAGCAGGAGGAATACAATTGGGAGCTCCAGAGCAGCCCTCTACCGAAGTACATAGATAAGGTTTGCAACATTACCAACCCGCCTATATACATTGGGGATAGCAAAGCAGAGTTCTACAAATGGATCATGTTGGGTGATCGGGTAGAGCAAAATGAGTTGAGCATCAAGCAACATCAGTATGGTAGACTTATTCCATGTATAGGCATTCATGCATTATATCCTTCCCACGAGATGGATTGGTGAGAGATTATGAGTTGGAACTCTATTGATGGGATACTCTTAGCCAAGAGCATATTGCAATCTGCGCCCTTAAGAACGGGCAATGATGGAGGGATGACATGGTATCATAACCCACAAGTCCCAAGACTTAGGTGGCATTGGATCTAGGAGAATCCATTGGGGGTAGGATTGAACGGAGGATTTTTTGGGATCCAGTTATCGAAGTATCCATTCAGGATCATTTAGCATGGAAGCATGGAATAACACACTGGGTTGTATGGGATCCTGGCATCAATGTACAAATGCTTATGTTGTGGATAGAAGTGGATAGCTTGAGGGCAAGAACTGTTTGGGCAAGAGGATTTGTAATATTGCCTTTTTCTGGATACAATCAAAATGGACGGAATTTGCCCATGGTATTTACTGTGGATTTTACCATGGTATTTTCCTTCATTTTTCGAGGGAAAATAATAAAATAAAGTTTCTAGAGGGTCCATCAAGCCTATAAAATGGGATAGGAGCTAGGCATTGGGATCATTTGGAGTTTGTCTATCTTATTATGTTTTGTTCAGAACTTGGCTTGGCCAGTTCCAAGTTGATCCTAGGATGAAGACTCCGCAGTGACAGTTGTATGATGGATCCATTCAGGATTCACAAGTGGGCTTCAATGTCTTGTTTTTCTTGTGTTGAATAGTCGTGCATGCTATTTGTAGGAGTTCCAATCTTATTGTATGGGCATGTGTTATTTCCTTCAGCTAATAATATCAATAAAGGGTTTCATTTCTAGATCACATATGTGTTCTTCTTCTTGTTGAAGGTTTAATTTCTTTTGCTTTAGTCAGAACACTAAAGTGCGCAAGATTTGTTATAATTTTTAACGTTTGGGATATTACAGAAGACAATATGGGATAGAGATACGTTGAAGGGTCAAAAATTATTTAAGCCAGGGAAATTAATTCCAAGATCTTTCCAAAATAAAGTTCAGCTACCATCACCCCAGTCTGAAAAGTTATTATGTGATACTAGTGCCACATTGCGTCTTGTTGTGTTCCATAAGTGATATCTTCTAGGAAAAATGGGGTTTCTAGGAACATCATCACACAAAATGTTCCTTAAATATTTAGATTTTCCATATCTAAGACAAAAATAGAAAATTGCTTATGTAAACCGCAAGCTATAACTCGTTCAACCAATAAGAAGCCTTAGAGCTTCTAGTTATGTGATCCATGCTACCAAAGACTAGCTACCAAAAAACAAGCCTTGAACTTGCTAGTTATGTAAACATTTCCGTATTTTACTTATTGAGTCATCTTAGTTAATTTCTCGCATGCTTGACTCCATTATTGTAATTTCAAATTATTTCATGGGGAAAAACTCCCTAAGGAAATTGAGGAAGTGGGTAATATCATGTTGGATTTGTATTGGAAAGTTAATAAAGATTTTTGTTTTGGATTCATTTATTTCACAACTAGAGAAGCAAAGGAAGGTATGAAGATGGCGTTTACAAGCAAGGGATATCTTGCCAATTATTACCCTTAGAAAAATATTGTCATCAATAAGTTGGAGATGAATGAGAAGGTTTAGATAGGAGTCAAATAATTCCCTAAAATAGAGCCATTATCCTTGAGAGAGGATGTAGAGCACCATAGACTCTGGTGTTTAAGATAAAATAGATATGACAATATGTGGTCACTTTTCTTGATTCCCCTCTACTAGGAGTAAGAGTGGCAAGGGAGATCCATTAAGGTCAGAGAAAATTTAGGGGCAAAACTTTATCATTTGGCTATGTTTGAGTGGCAAGGGAGATCCATTAAGGACAAAGAATTTTTTTGGGGCAAAAACTTTTCATTTGGCTATGTTTTCCAAAAATGATTCACCATTTAAAAGTAAATATTCACCCATATTTCTACAAGATAAAATTATTTTAATAAAAAATTGCCAAATTTTTCTGAGAAATTAGATAAAATTCTTACAAATTTTAAGATTTTTACAAAAGAATCATCAAACATTCATAGTTTACATTTTGAGAATTACTAAGAGTTGTTGAAATTTGTACACTTAAATGACAAGTATGGATCCTTAAAATTTTCCTTAATTAAAAATGATGGACTAAAAGGTTGTCAAAACACAACAAACTACCCATTGAATACAAAAAAATAAAAATATCCAAGGCCTTCAAAATCTGTTAAATAAACATTCAACTGATACAGTGAGATTTTTAGAGACAACAAGCACATGATCATCGCACATTTCCTCCGATATTTGAGGGGATGAATGGTTTCCTATGCTACGAGGACCCATCTAATATTTGCCTACCAAGGAAAATACACCTCCCTGTTCTTGTGAGATGAGCACGGGGATGATAAGTTTGAGGTGAATGGTTGTCAGTTGTGATATTCTTATAGATTGGGTTATACAAGTCAATCAATCTATTGTAGCGGCTACAACCACCCTCTAAAATTTCGCCTTAACCTGTTTTGGAGCCTCCCTACCAACCTTACACAACCCTTTGTCTTGCTTCGTCAAGTACTCAACCTTTAAGTGTTTTCCTTGCACAAAGGCAGCATGTCGATCACAGTTGATCCATCCCCTCACATGTTGCTCATCCGGACTTGGTCCAGCTGTAGTCTTAGCAGCTTCCCCTTGAAAATTGTGCATTTCTAGAGGGCAACGAACCTTCCCTCCAGGAATTGCGCAATCCTCTCTAATAGCCCACTGGGCTCCAGGATTACGCAATCCTGCAAGCCAACCCTCCCAATAGGATTTGCGCAAATTTTCCCAGCAGCAGGCTGTTCAGCCCAAGATTACCTCAAATCTGGGTAGCAGTTAGCTACTCTACACAGAAATTGCGCAAATCTCCTGGGCAGCCAGCCTAGTTCCCAGTCAGAAGTGCACATTTTTCTCTGGCAGTCGACTAGTCTCTTGCATGTGCAGCTAAATTGACTGATTCCTTCCGGGACTAAGCAAAACAAACTTGCATGCATGGGTTGCTTCTCCTAAGGCAGCATGCAAAGGCATCCCTTGTTTTAGGGATCTATGTTTAGCAGTTGGAGGTTACATGCAAGGAGCAATTCCAAAACATCCCACCAAGTGTCGCTTCCCCTAGATTTGTGGCATGCACGTCACAACCTTGATGTTATCAAAACTCATAAACCAGACACTGCAGAGCTCATTCCTCACATCAACCTTTCAGCTCTGATATCCCTCATCACATCTAGGAGCAGTTGGCACATCCAACTCGGCTATTTTGGGGTAAGCCCACTTCCCATGCCTTGTGTTACATTTCTGTCATTTTTTGTGTTTTCGCTTGTAGGAGTATTGTTTTCTTGATTTCTTTGAACGCTTTTTGTCATTTACATATATACTAGCTTTTCCTAGCTCTATTTCTGTTTTCGTTGCTATCTCACTGATGTCGCATGCATGAAACTGTTTTGCACGGACGTTCGCCCAATCGATGAACTGCCTCACCCACATGCATGTTGATTTGTTCGCTAAATCTTTCATTCATGTTTTTCATGCACTATCAATCACTTCTGTATCACTTAGTGTCGCCATGCATTCACTGACTTACTTGCTTTCAGTCGCTCGTCGGCGAGTCGGGCCAACCTTGGCCTGGGCTCTGCCTTCACCAAGGATGCATTGCGTAATCTAGGAAAGGAAGGCTCACCTTCCTCTCCAGATTTGCGCATTTCTGCCTGGCACTAGCCTCCAGGATAGTTTTCCACATTTTTGGAGGACAGTGGTTGCTTGGCCCAAGAAATTGCGCAAATCTGTCCCTAGGCCAGCAGTCCTTCCCAGCTGAAATTGCATATTGTGCAATCCCAGCAGTCAGCGGCCAGACTGGACTGTGTATTGCGCAGTTCGAGCTGTCAACCAATCTCCCAACAGCCCAGACGGTGCCTTGAGCAGTCTTGGCAGTCGGTCTGCCGACCTCCCGGCCAAAATTGCGCAACCTTCATAATCATTCACCTAGGTTAGTTCTCATGTTCATTTTGGTTTTCAACTAACAGATTGCTTGCTATGAGTGTTGCCATGTCTCTAGATATTGCAAGTGTTCATCTGCCTCTCAGCAGTACAGATACAATGGTTTCTAGGAGAGCAGAGACAAGGGCACCGTTAAGAGCATGCTAGGGGATGCAGTCGATCAAGTGTCTATGAGCTTGCCTACTCACGAAAACATCAAGTTGTTCGTAGACAAGGACATCAGGCGACAACATCACAGCGAGCAACATCATGAACAACAGATGAAGACATCATACCAAATGCAACGAATGCAAGAGGAGGGTTGTTGACAACATGGAGGCGAAACAAGTTTGCAAGCTCAAGCGGGTCGATTGATGATGAAAGCAACTTTGGAGACTCTGGCTATGGAGTAACGATGCGACATAAAGATTGCGTGAATTCAAAAGATGTAACAAAGAAGGAGTTGTATGTGCTGAAGCAGCAACGCAGGAAGAACATGAAGTTGTGCAGACAGACGAATGAGTTGCAGCAGGATCAGGAATAACAGTGGGCGCAACATGCACTCATGGATGAAACTACGCCGGACAAGTTGAAGATCCATCCCAACAGCGAACACGGAGCAGACATGGTGAATAGTGTGGTTGATCACATGCAAGGGATTCAGCAGCATGCATGTCATTGTGTGCAAGCATGCAATCCAACCCATTCAACACACTCACCAAGGTGAAGACAAGAAGCAAGTCCAACTGGAGCCAAAGGTGTACTTCGACAAGTTGATACGCATGACCACCAGCGCACATTTGAATATCAGCATGGACACTATGCATTAGTGTGCTACCGGTTCAGACGCACCCAAGAAGACCATGCACATGTTAGCAAATGAGTTGGATGAAGGGGTCGTACCAATGCACCGGTTGCAACGGAAGCAAGAGTTCTCTTAAGCAAGATGTCACCATGAGGTGCATGCACACCATCACGGATGACCAAGCTTGGCATCAACTCACCAACGTCACCATCACAAGCATGTCAAAGAGTTGGTCTCACCATAGTGGACCGAGTGTCAGTGATGTATTGCAAGGCTTGCTCAAGCCATGTTGTCTCACATGAGTACATTTGCATTGTAATGTTGAGTCATGTCAAGTGTTAGTCAAGTGTCAATGGTTGGATGTAACAGTCATAGAGTAGGTGAAGAGTCATGAGGGTAGTTGAACTGTCACAAAGGGGAATGTCAAGGGTCACCCCACCCTTTGCTATAAATAGTCCC
>APFE030028346.1:82079-99450 GCA_000404065.3 Pinus taeda | reverse complement strand
GGTAGTTGAACTGTCACAAAGGGGAATGTCAAGGGTCACCCCACCCTTTGCTATAAATAGTCCCTCATAACTCATTGTAAAGGCTTTTGATCAGCCAAGCTTCTACGAAAACTATTTTGAAGAAGGCTTGGACATTATTGTAACGCGCCTTGGCTTCTCCACTGCACAGAGCTAGTACATCTCTTTGGAGGAGAAGGCGGATGTGGCCGTAACGTTCCACTGTTGGGACTAGCAAATTTAAATGGACGTATTGTATGATTGTGAATTACACTTATTTATATAATAAGAGCCATCACATTTCATGAATAAGTTGTTATTGTAGTTAGACTACTTTGGTTGCTTTAATGATATGTGTTGTTTAACTTACGTACTTGTGTATGAACTGATTCACATGCAATTATATGAATCTTGTTGTTAATGTGTTACATATGTTGTTAATGTTGTCACCGTCCGTGTTGACTGCTCTGTCGAACATCAGAGAAACCTTTCACTTGAACCTTGCTATAACAACCCTCACACTCATCTCAGACTGATCTGTTAGTGTTATACGTGTTATCTTACCTTGTATGATATGATTGTCGCATCCTAGTAGACTGCTCTGCCGGAAGCTGTGCATGCCCTTTGTGTTGTGTGTTCCTAGCCAAGTTGGGATTGATCTCTTTCAACCTGGAACTCACATTCACCTCCTTCCCCCTTCGAAGTGTTGGAACCTCTTATACACCTTCCTTGACTCACTACATTAGTCACACCATTGCTGCTGATAGAGTTACTTTACTTGCCTCTGTGCGACATTGCGGTCAAGACATTACCTTACGACCCACTGTTGTGACTCCTACACCAAACGGTCTAAGATATAATTGAGACTTCTTACCGGAGAGATCCCCTTGACATGTTGGCGGGTCCAACACCATCAACATTTCTGGCACTAGAAGGAGGGCCTAATGACAAGTTGTGCCCTCTCTTTCAGTTTTGAACCTTTGCATATCTTTCATGGAGTCTTGCACTCCTCTTCCCCCGAGGTGTGTTCCAAATCGTGAAGATGTCTGTATCGCAAGGAATTTTTTTGATCTCTTCTCCACTCACACATATGATGGTGAAGGCGAAGTGGCCTGGCCTGAGCACTTATATAACTTTATTTTCATGATTTATGAGGAAGATGAGTTTTCTGACGAACAGGTCGGTTTGCTGCTTGCATACACACTTCGCGAATCTACATTTCGTTGGGTGCTCAGCCTACCGGCTAACACCGTGCACTCATTTGAGCACTTTTGTGATCTCATTGAAGACATGTTCTGTCATTTTGATCCAGACTATCTTAACCAAAAATTGTTACAACAACGGAGGGCTCCGCATGAATCCATTATTGATTTTTGGAAGAACTTCCATGACTTGCAATTTCAAGCTCCGAAGAGACAGATGAAATTTGCTTATCTTTGGGACCGATTTGAGTATTGCCTTAATAAATATGCCCATCCCAAGAGGAAGATTGATATCAAGCCTCGCTCAACATTCTTCATTGATGGAACTGTGCAATCTCATGTAGGAGCAGGAACTGTCTCAACTGACTGTCTATCTTCCTCTCATTCAGCAGCTCCACCACTGCCCAGTGATGTTGAGGATCATGCTCACACACGTGTTCATCCTTCACACTCTCCCAACATCACTCCACTTGATTTTCGCATAGATTTGGTTGTGAGTCCTTCGAGTTCTCATATGCAGCGTTTTCTTCGACCTTCGTCTTCGCATTCAGGTGTTCCTCCGAATGATGTTGTCTTGTGTTCATCCATTCCGGAGTCTTCACTTGTTGTGAACGAAAAACAACCCATTGATGGAGTCGGTGTTGCACAACCAACATGCGTTGTCATTCATGAAGAGTATGAGTGGGAGCTTGAACATCAACGCTTGGCAAAGGATGACTCCCTTCTGTCTGAGTCCCCTTCGTTCTCTCCTAACCTCTTTGATGAACCGGCCATCCATGATTTTGTATGTGTATCTTCATCCACAGATGCACCCATTGTTAATCATTCGCAGGACTCACCGGATGTTATTCCATAATTTGAAAATGAAGATGATAAGTTACTCGTTGAAAATCCACTTGATCCTTCATTTGTCTTCTCCGGAAACATAGAGGATGAGTTTGTTCGCTTTTCATCTACCCCTCTGTGTGATTCATCCAACCATGAGGATGCCGACCAACATCCTGAATTTTATGATCTTGGTTGTCATGATCTCTTCACCTCATCATCTGATCACGATGTTGATTCACTCATTTTTAATCTGTCTAAGCCACTGGTCTACGAAGATCCATCTATCAACGAAGTCAAAACCCCACAGACCGTCGAGGCACTTCAACCCTCGTTGATGGTTATGTCAGGCCCTTATTGTCTTGAGGTTGGTTTCGCTTCCAATCAGGAAATTGTTCAAACACTCAAAGCTCTTCATCACTCATCTGTATGCACTCAAGATCAATCTAACACTCAAATTTTACTTCCTCCACTCGAACTACATGATCCCATTGCTCATGCATTGGAGGAGTCTTACATTGCAAGCACTTGCGCATGACGCAAGTTTTCTTTGTTTCTTTCGTTTGCTTCCGTGTCACAATCAAGAGTGTTCTTATGCTTCAAAGTTGCACGTAGTGTCACACAGCACCATGATAAGTCCCGTCATGCACATGCACTCACTTATGTCCCGTGGGCACTTTGAATCACGAAGTGTGGTTGTCTTCATTGTTATATCTTTCTTGCTTGCTGGTTCACACAACTGGGTTGCTCGCGGACCAAACCTTCACCAACATGGGTCTACCAATGCACCGGTGGCTGCATTGGAAGTATCACTTCACGTGATCAGGCCCATGTACCGTTAGTGTAGGAGTAGGAGTAGTGTTTTCTTTCAGTTGTTTTCTTGCACACTTGTTTGCTTACGTGCTTTGTTTGCTTGTTTGTTTACTTGCCTCACTTTCATTTTTCCTTTTGCTCTTGCTTTTCTTTGTTGATTTTGTTAGTTCGTTCGCTTGTTTCGTTCATAGGTTATTTTTGCATGAAACCATGTATGACTCTTGAAGCGCGCTGGGTAAAGTACAAGACGGCCTATACAGTTATCACTACTTGGTTATCTGTCATCTTTCCTCTGTATGATGAGCTTGTTACTTTTAGTCCATGATACGTCAAAGGAAAATACGTATTGTTCGAAGTGAACCTTGGTGTAAACACAACACTTGCGCGCTAACTAGTGTCACCTTCTCTAGTCGATTATTTTTGGGTTAACCCTTGTCAGCTCAGTCAAGTAAAGTAAGGTAAGGGGGAAAACCTTAACAAGCACGTTAGAGATACAATAAACTACTCTGTTGGAACAACCTCTTCTGCTCTCAATAAGTTGTGATCCCTCTTCCGCCTCTAAAATGAATACATGCTATGCACAGTGAAAAATTAAAAAAAAAAAAAAGTCAAAAATTCAAAATGAAAAATGAATAAGGCCAAAGAAGAGAAAGGCTTCTTATGCAGGAAAGTAATGAAAGTAACTTTGCCGGGGTACTGACCAGGCTCGCTGGCAGCGGAGCCATGCTTGTGTTCCTATGTGACTCCACCGGGGTAATGTCCAAGCCTGCTGGCAGTGGAGCAACACCAGAGATGAAACTAAGACTCTGACGACTATTTCTTGTGCACCTATATACCCCTCAACCCCAATCAAAACAAATGTGTTGCCTTGGCTTGGATTGTGTGTCAATCGAACAAGAGTGGAAGATGCTACATCTTACAATCAAATTAGTGTGAAGCCAAGATGAGCTGAGCACTGAACAATACTTTCGAAGGTGTAAGACTTGTTTTTCACGAACAAGGTCCATTCAGAGAGTTGGAGTTCTACCAGTGTGTCGCCAAATGTTGTAGCGGCTACAACCACCCTCCAAAATTTTGCCTTAGCTTGTTTTGGAGCCTCCCTACCAACCTTGCAGAGCACTTTGTCTTGCATCGTCAAGTACTCAAGCTTCAAGTGTTTTCCTCGCACAAAGGCAATCTGTCGATCATAGTTGATCCATTCTCCTCATAGGCTACTCACCCAGACTTGGTCCAGCTGCAGGCTGAGCAGCTTTCCCTTGAAAATTGCGCATTTCTGGAGGGCCACCAACCTTCCTTCCAGGAATTGTGCAATCCTCTTTGATAGCCTGCTGAGCTCCAGGATTGCGCAATCCTTCCAACCAACCCTCCCATCAGGATTTGCGCAAATTTTCCCAGCAACATCATGTTCAACCCAGGATTTGCGCAAATCTGGGCAACAATCAGTTGCTCTGCCTAGAAATTGTGCAAATCTCCTGGGTAGCTAACCCAGCTCCCAGCCAGAAGTGCGCATTTTTCTCCAGCAGTCGACCAGTCTCTACATGTGCAACTGAGTTGACCGGTTCTCTCTGGGACTGAGCAAAACAGATTTGCATGCATGGGTTGCTTCTCCCAAGGCAACATGCAAAGGCATCCCTTGTTTCAGAGATATATGTTTAGTAGTTGGAGGTTACATGTAAGGAGCAATTCCGAAACCTCCACTAAGTGTTGCTTCCCTTAGATTCGTGGCATGCGCGTCACAACCTCGATGTTATCAAAACTCATCAACCGGATGCTGTAGAGCTCATTCCTCACATCAACCTTGCAGCTCTGACATCCCACATCGCATCTAGGAGCAGTCGGCACATTCAGCTCAGCTGTTTTGGGGTAAGCCTGCTTCCCATGCTGTGTGTTGCATTTCTGTCGCTTTTTGTGTTTTCGCTTGTAGGAGTATTGTTTGCTTGATTTCTTTGAATGCTTGTTGTCATTTACATATATACTAGTTTTTCCTAGCTCTATTTTAGTTTTCATTGCTATTTCACTGATGTCGCATGCATGAAACTGTTTTGCATGGACGTTCGCCCAACCGGCAAACTGCCTCACCCACATGCATGTTGATCTGTTTGTTGAATCTTTCATTCATATTTTGCATGCACTATCAATCGCTTTTGCTATCACTTAGTGTCGCCATGCATTCACTAAATTACTTGCTTTCAGTGGCTCGTCAGCGTATTGGACCAACCTTGGCCTGGGCTTTGCCTTCACCAAGGCTACATTGCGCAATCTAAGAAAGGAAGGCTCACCTTCCTCTCCAGATTTGCGCATTCCTGCCTGGCGTTAGCCTCTAGGACAGTTTTGCGAAATTTCTGGAGGACAGTAGTTACTTGGCCCAAAAAATTGCGCAGATCTATCCCTAGGCCAGTAGTCCTTCCTAGTTGGAATTGTGCATTGCGCAATCCCAGAAGTCAGCAACCAGACTGGACTGTGCATTGCGTAGTTCCAGCAGTCAGTGAGTCTCCTAGTAGCCCAAACTGTGCCTTGAGCAGTCTTGGCAGTCAGTCTCCCGACCTCCCAGCCAAAATTATGCAACCTTCATGATCATTCACCCAGGTATGTTGTTCATTTTGGTTTTCGACTAATAGATTTCTTGCTATGAGTGTTGCCATGTCTCCAGGTGTCGCAGGTGTTCATCTGCCTCTCAGCAGTACAAGTACAATGGTTTCCAGGAGAGAAGAGACAAGGACATCGTTCAAAGCACGCTTGGGGATGCAGTCGATCAAG
This sequence comes from Pinus taeda, assembly GCA_000404065.3. NCBI lineage: Eukaryota > Viridiplantae > Streptophyta > Pinopsida > Pinales > Pinaceae > Pinus > Pinus taeda. Next base: position 93,856 of record APFE030028346.1, on the reverse strand, counting down.
TGTCTATGAGCTTGTCTACTCAAGAAGACATCAAGTTGTTTGTAGACAAGGACATCAAGTGGCAACGTCACAACGAGAAGCATAATGAACAATAATTGAAGACAGCGTACCAAATGCAATGAATGCAAGAGGAGGGTTGTTGACAACACGGAGGCGGAACAAGGTTGCAAGCTCAAGCAGTTCCATTGATGATGAAAGCAACTTTGGAGACTCTGGTTATGGAGTGACGACGCAACATGAAGATCACGCGAAGGCAGAAGAAGTAACAAAAAAGGAGTTGCACGTGCTGAAGCAGCAACTCAGGAAGAACATGAAGCTGCGCAGACAGACAAATGAGTTGCAGCAGGATCAGGAACAACAGTGGGTGCAACGTGCACCCACGGATGAAACTGCACCCAGACAAGTTAAAGATCTACCAACAGCTAACATGGAGCAGACATGGTAAGCAGTATGGTTGATCGTATGCAAGGGATTCAACAGCATGCACATCATTTTGCGCAGACATGCAATCCAACCCATTCAACACACTCACCAAGGCGAAGACAAGAAGCAAGTCCAACTGGAGATGAATGGGTACTTTGGCAAGTTGATGCGCATGAACACCAACACACACTTGAATATCAGCACGAACATTATGCATCAGTGTGCTGCCAGTTTAGCAACACCCAAGAAGACCATGCGCATGTTAACAAATGAGTTGGATAAAGGGGTCGAACCAATGCACTAGTTGCAACGGAAGCAAGAGTTCTCTTAAGCAAGATGTCACCATGAGGTGCATGCACACCATCACGAACAACCAAACATGGCATCCACTCACCAACTTCACCATCACAAGCATGTCAAAGAGTTGGTCTCACCACAGTGGACCGAGTGTTAGTGATGTCTTGCAAGGCTTGCTCAAGCCATGTTATCTCACATGAGTACATTTGCATTGTAATGTTGAGTCATGTAAAGTGTTAGTCAAGTGTCAATGGTTGGATGTAACAGTCATAGAGTAAGTGAAGAGTCATGAGGGTAGTTGAATTGTCACAAAGGTGAATGTCAAGGGTCACCCCACCCTTTGTTATAAATAGTCCCTCATAACTCATTGTAAAGGCTTTTGGTCAGCCAAGCTTCTACGAAGACTATTTTGAAGAAGGCTTGGACATTATTGTAATGCGCCTTGGCTTCTCCACTGCACATAGCTAGTACATCTCTTTGGAGGAGAAGGCGGATGTGGCTGTAACGTTCCACTGTTGGGGCTAGTAGGTTTACATGGATGTATTTTATGATTGTGACTTACACTTCTTTATATAATAAGAGCCAACACATTTTCATGCATATGTTGTTATTGTAGTTGGACTACTCTGGTTGCTTTAATGATATGTTGTTTACTTACGTACTTGTGTATGAACTGATTCACATGCAATTATATGAATCTTGTTGTTAATGTGTTGCATATGTTGTTAATGTTGTCACCATCCGTGTTGACTGCTCTGCCGAACATCAGACAAACCTTTCACTTGAACCTTGCTATAACAACCCTCACACTCGTCTCACACTGATCTGTGAGTGTTGTACTTGTTATCTTACCTTGTATGATGTGACTATCGCATCCGAGTGGACTGCTCTGCCAGAAATTGTGCATTTCCTTTGTGTTGTGTGTTCCTAGCTGAGTTGGGATTGATCCCTTTCAACCTAGAACTCACATTCACCTCCTCCCCCCTTCAAAGTGTTGGAACCTCTCATACACCTTCCTTAATTCACTACATCAATCACACCCTTGTTGCTGACAGAGTTATTCTACTTGCCTCTGTGTGACACTGCGGTCAAGGCATTACCTTACGACCCATTGTTGTGACTCCTACACCAAACGGTCTGAGGTCTAATTGAGACTTCTTACCGGGGAGATCCCCTTGACATGTTGGCTGGTCCAGCACCGTCAACACAATCTAAATCTATTAACAGATAGTGCATCTTGTTCCTGAGGGATAAGAGTAGTAAATATTGCATTATGGGCCCTTAGACTAAACCAACTTCTTTTGGATGCTTCCACCACTAAAGCACTCTAGCCAATATGTCAAAAAATGCAGAGAGAAAATTACTAAGTAATCCATTTGGACTTGGTGGCTTTCCCTTGGCTAAATCTTCTAGAAGCCAAACTTCTTCCTCTGAAATTGGTTTCCATTAATCACATAAATCTTGGTTATCATTGTTTGACACTGTGGAACAAGACATGGAATGTTGGAGCAAATATGATGAATTGCCGCAAACCATCTTCAATAGACAATTATAAAAGTAAGATGAAAGTTCAATTGCTATAGCTTCTCAAGATTCAAGGAGCAATCTGAAATGGGAGTGTAATTTGTCAATTTTATCGACATTCCAGTTAAATGAAAATTTGTAGAAAGCTATGTATTTTGATTCCTTTTGATTCCTTTCCTGAAACCATTCTACTCTGGATCTTTGTTTCTAGAACAGTTTTTCATGCAGTTGTTGGTTTACAGGAGTTTCAGATCTCTTAAAGTCAGTGGTCATTCAGTTGGATCGTCTCCCTCCTTTCCAATATTCCTTGGATTCTCCTGGTCACCTTCTACCTACTAGACAAGAGTTGAACAAGATCATCAAGGAGGACATCTACAGGAAGTTCGTCTAGGTCACCTGGGTCAATCCTCCGGGAGGGTTGCGCCCAAAGATGGCCTTCTATGTTGAGCACTTCTTAGAGTTGAGAGACGGGCTCATTGTTCAACCCCAGTATACATTTCACCACTGGATGCATGCTCTCCACATCCCTCTAGGCAAGTTTAGAGTAGGTTCTCATAGACTTCAGGTAGAGACAAACCACCAGATTGACAGGCCAGATAGAATCTGTCAGGTATGTCATTTACAGGAACTAGAGACCGACGTGCACTTCATTTTTGGATGCCCTATCTACTACGAGATCAGAGGAAGGTTCCATTTTTTGTTTAGAGACTCTCAGACCCTCACAGACTTTTTCAGGTATCCCGATCAGAGATGTTTGGCCCTATATATGCAGGAGGCTCTTACGTTCTGAGAGCATATTCTTCAGCCTCCCATCAGACCAGACCCCACACAGAGGATCATGACATTTTTCAGGGTACTACCTTCAGATAGGGGCACAAAGAGAATGATTGCTATCATTTCATATCTAGACTCTAGACCAGTGAAGATCCGTGGGACCTCACCCTGCCACACGAGACCCCAGCAGCTAAACCGTCTCAAGTCTGTCCCTGGGAGACAGACTAGGTCCTCCAAACCTCAGCAGTGCACAAACTCCCATAGACAACGAGTTAGTGGACAATCCGCACCTCCCACTGACCCTTCATCAGTCCAACAAACTTTGTGAATTCTTTTCAGTGCTCTTCAGTCAGTCTCGGATGTTAGGAGAGATGAATCTGATCCTCCTCATCATGGCATTCCATACATTGTATCTTTTATGTCCCTGCATTGTACCTTTTATATTCATGCATTGTATTTTTTATACGAAACCGTTTGGTTCTCCCGCATTTTATGGACATCATTGTATTCAACAGTGCCTTTGACCTACTTTGTGGTCATTAGTTGGACATAAATATAATTATCTTATCTTATTTTATCTATGTCTTCAATCTTTCGACGAAGGAGTTTTTGGTTAATCACAAATAATTGTAAACCCATATTGGTTGATTTAGGGAGACCAGTTCAAGTTACAAATTTTGTTTTCCATGGAAATATTACCAAAAACCTGTTGATCAAAAGAATTTGGATCCTCTTTAAGCAGTTTAAGTTTCTGATGCAAAATAGACATTAATACCATGATAGGAATTCCATCAATGCTGAAGAGACAAACAAAAGTCCAGACAACGGTACAGATTTTTTCAAAATGAAAAGGTGTGTTAAAGGTAAATTTGTTTCTAGAAAGCCCATAAGCCCAGCCATTAATGATCCTAACGACACCCAATAAAGTGTAGGATTCAACAGAGGAGCCCGTGGAAAGAAGAAACATTTTTTTATATCTAGAAATCATCCAATCTCTCTGCAATATGGTGCACCCATCTTTTGCTGTTCCAAGTGAAACTACCATGCTAGGGAGTATTATTGATTATCTGGAGGGTACATATCATTCTGATAGGGCAGATCTAGTCGTTTCTAGTTTTCCTATTCAAACTTATTTCTCTATCAAAGTTGGTGATGGTATTAAATCACGAATAATGATCGATGGGAGTCCGGCTCTTCTACTTCTTTTCATGGCATCCTCATCCCTACACCATGAATCTATATCAAAGAGACCTTCCTCCCTAAGCCAGAGTGAGCAATACCTAAAGAGACAGATCTTTCCAGGAAGAGAAGTCAAAGCAGCATACACATTTATTAACCATCACTAGAGACCCATGTTATATTCTAAAAGCACTACAGAGATTCAATGTTTATTGTTGGCTTGGTACTGCATGCTTATAGTTTTGGGATTCCAGGGATTGCCAATCCTTTATACGACGCAATATAACTGTTTACAAGGGCCCATTGAGAACCTTCCCATCTGACGATCACAAATTGCATCATTTTATCCCTATTCACTTGGTCTCTTGAAGAAGAATGATATTTGGTTTTTTCACTGAAATTTTGTGCTTCAATATTTCTGATTTTACTTGGGAAGTCGAACACTTCAAAATTTCAAAGAAGAATTTTCATGATAATTGCTTTGTGACTGGGACAAGAAAAACCCATCCATTGGTCTCATCTTCCCTGCCTCAATCATATGATAGGTTTCTGGATGTATTTTTAATACCGATATTCTGTGGAATCCCCTCCCATCATCCCCAACAACAATTTGTTTTTAAGTAGCTTAAGTAGCTATCTAAGGTGAAGGTTGAAGAACACTGGAGAGATTGGGAAGTTGGAACTCATCTTCTTGGCTGATGATACCCTCTATGTTACTTCTGCCTCTGGAACTAAGACTATAAGTAATTTCATATTAAGTAGGTCTGGAAGAATCTCTACCTCATAAATGTCAACCATCTCATTCTAAATTTTTGTGCCGGCATTGGGGATTGAGGGAGGAGAGCTATGATCAGAGGGGTTAGACATTTATTACTGCAGAATGACAGGAATGTTTCCTAAATCTGTAGCTTTCCACGTCTTATTTTCCTTTCCAAGAATTCACGTATAACCCTCATTCCAGTAATTTAATTGCTGTTATTGGTCGTTGTCCCATTTGACATATTCACATTGGATGGGAGAGGGATCTATTTGTCTTCAGGCTAATGAGGGTCCACTAAAGTGGTGAACAGGAAAGGCTTTTATTGGAACCAAAGCTATGTTTAAGCTCAGAGTATTAATATGTTACCCCGATGGAACAGAAATCTTGGGGTTGGACTCCACCTTTAATATACAACATTGAGGCTTGGAAGATGTGGTTTGTTGAATAAACTTGGACACTTGAACTTGATCGCCAGAAACTACTGCCACCATGAAAGATTAACAAAAGGGGTTGGGAACACCTTCCGAAACTGTCTCTATGGGAAGGAAACTTAAGACAGAAAGCACTGAAAGGACTTCGAGATATACACTGACAAACTACTAATCGTTATTGGAAAAATGGTTTTGTGAGAAATATGAATTCATAGAATATCGTTTCTATGCCAGACTGTCTACACCTCATGATCCTTGCCTATCGACTGAAACCGTAACCTGTCTTATTTTATTCCCCTCTTAAAATTGTTCAAAGACCAATGTGAGAGAAGGAAAAGAAACATGTTTTCCCATGGTTTTCCATTGTTCTCACTACGAATGCATTTCAAATCAAATACAAGAAGAATATATATATATATATATATGGCCACCTTCTCAGCCTCATAAAACAGCCATATATGCAGCCTGTCATGGGCACTTTGGGCAGTAAGGACTGTCCTGGTTAAAATATCCTCGTTACATTTCGAAACTGCTGCTCTTCTTCTTTGCTTTTCATATGATGAGGCGTGCCTTCAATCGTTGGCGCAGCTGCTCCGCTACCCTACCTCGCTGCAGTTTTGGACATCCATAGGCATGAAGCCTCTCCAACGACATACAACGCTCAACACCTGGCAGTGTTTTTAACTTAAAGCAGTCATAAACATATAGCACTCGAAGATTTGTAAGTTGAGCCAACCCCTTTATATTCTTCAGCTTCAGACATCCAGATGCATCTAGCACCTCCAAAGATAACAATGTCTCAACATTTGGGAGCCGCTCCACGTTTCTACACCGGCTAATGTCCAGCATTTGAAGTGTTGCAAGACCACAAAGTCCATTTAATTTCCTCAATTTTGAGCAACTAGTCAATTCCAGTTTTATGAGTGAACTCGGCAATGTTCCAACCTTCACTAACTCATTACAGCTACGGATGATGAGATGTTGAAGGTTGGGACAAACATCCTTAGGAAATGATACCTGTGATATTTCTGTTCTGTGCAGTTCTAAGTGTTGGAGCCGCAGAAGCATGCATTTGTCAACAGGAGGGTCCAAATTTCTCCATTTTCTTCGCCCTGTTGATTCTGTCAATGTTTCACTTTCGTCTCCAGCCATTTTGAATGACAGTTCTCGCAAGGAACAATTCTTCACTGTCAACTTTGTCAAGTATGCCAACAATCCAATCGAATCCGGCAAACCTTTCAATTCTTTGCAATTGGTCAAGGTCAATTCCTTTAAGTTGCTCAGGTCACTCAGCGATGGTGGCAGAGTTTTCAGCAAACGGCTTCCAAATCTCAGAACTTCCAGATCGGTTAGCCCTTCAAGGGCACTTGGCAGTTGTATTAAGTTTGTACCATCCAAATATAATTTTTCTAGAAACCTCTGGCGTGGGACTTGCGGAGGCAACACCTCGATTTTCTCACAATAAGAAAGATCTATGTATGTAAGACCGCGGATATTTCCGAGTGTTCTCCTAGAGATGGTTAAATTAGAGCAAAACTTCAAATCAAGATATTTAAGTCCCACTAAATCTCCGAAGGAATCTGGAAGCCTCTCCAAATTTTCTGAGTGTGACAGATCAATGTGGTTGAGGTTCCTTAAATACCCGAAGCAATCTGGCAGCGACTTTAATTTTGTGCAGTTTGTTAACAGGAGGCGTTTCAACGACCGCAGTTGACAAAATTCATTTGGTAAAGTTTTGATATTAGCCTGCTCCAGGACAATCAGTTCGAGGTGCTCAAGCCGACCTATGGACTCTGGTAACTTTGAAAGGGGAGAATTTACCCTTAGCTCTCGCAACTGCAAGGGTGCCTGCAAAATGTGCAAAGGTTTCGATTATAAGAAAGATTACAATTCTCTTCTACAAAACCCTTCCAACTAGTTGCAGACTCCCTTATTCTCTTCTATAAAACCCTTCAAATTCATTGCAGACCCCGTGGTACGAAATCAATATCAAATAAACACACAAGCCTTAACAAAATTATATTTACCTGAGGTTTGTCTTCCCACAATGTTCTCAAAAGACTCCCGGACAATTGTAAAACCCTTAAAGTCTCCATTGGAATCCAGGAAGGCACAGAATAATAGGGACATTTTGACCAGCGAAGCCAGATGAGATTTGGTGAGTACACCCTCCTCATAATGCCCTGCAACAGACCACCTTCAGTATCAAGAAGTTGCAACTTCGTCATACCAATACCAGAATAACATGTATTTTGCAGTTTATTCCGAATCTTCATCGCGAAGTTGAGAAACGACTCATGAAGTCCATTGCAAAGATTCAATCTGCAGTTCCCAAAGAGTTCATGAAGCCATCTTTTGCCCCATGACAATTCTAAGATATCCTCATCACTATCAGTGTTTTCAGCACTGAGCATCCTGAGTCTGCGCATTTCCGTTACTACCTGTTCAGTTTTGAAAAGACAATGAGGAATCAGGAAATTGATACAGATTTCTATCGAACAATCTATAAGGTTTGAATGATGGGTGCCCTTACATATGATCGCTGCAACAGATCATCACTGTTCTCTGTCCTACGCCGAAGGAAACGCGGCAATCCCGAAGGAGTCCATCTTTTACCCCATGACAATTCCAAGATATCCTCATCACTATCAGTGTTTTCAGCACTGAGCATCCTAATTCCGCGCACTTCCGTTATTTCCTGTTTAGTTTTGAAAAGACAATGAGGAATCAGAAAATAGATACAGATTTCTATTGAACAATCTATAAAGGTTTGAATGATGCATGCCCTTACATATGATTTCTGCAACAGATCATCAATGTTCTCTGTTCGACGCCAAAGGAAACGCGGCAATCCTGAAGCCTCCACCACAATTTCTCTGCCCATGTCTCTAAAGTGATCATGCATTTTTATGTTATCTTCGCTGTCCACCTCCACAATACATTTGTTTTGTAAATTTTTAAACGCCAGCGAACCGTTCCAGCCTGATCCATTCCATATTCTTATTGCCATTTCCTTGTTTTCTCCTATGAAAAAGCAGGCAATGTCTAAGAATACCTGTTTTTCGTCTCTATCAAGCACATCATAACTAATCCTGAGCCTCTTTTGAATCTCATGGGGAAGTATTTGTCTAATTCTATCCAATTGATCTTTCCAATAAGAAGGGTCATGTTTTCCATAAAGGTGTGCCCCAAATACCTTCAGAGATAAAGGCAATCCATCGCAAGCTTCCAAGAACTTATTTACAAAATATTCAAATCCTGGAAGTGGATAGGATCTGCTGAAGGCATGTGAACAGAAGAGCTCTCGGGAATGTGGTGTATTGAGGCCAGACAGCTTATAAATTGATGAATCTTGGACTCCTGCACATCTGAGAACATCTCTATCCCTGGACGTAATTAATATTAAGCTATCTGAGCGGAGAACATTTTGAACAGGCAAAAACGCATTCACCTGATTCACATCATCTACATCATCTAAAATTATCAAGGCATTCGAATATGAAAGCTGATGCTTAATCATCTCAATGCCTTCACTAACACTCTCTATATGAAAATCACATTGAGTCAACCCCTTCAGAAGTTTGCTCTGCAAGGAATGTAGTGAGTTTTCACTTGCCTTTTCTCTTATATCAAACAAAAAATATGATCTACTGTAATTTGAACGCTTCCTGTTAAAGAGTTCTGTAGCCAAGGTTGTCTTCCCTACTCCACCTGACCCCACGATCCCCACGACCTGAGGTTTTCCACTCTGCTCTTGCTGCAATAAGACTGTTCTCTCAAAATCCTTGACCTTTTCATCCAAACCAGTTGGATATTTTGCAACACAAAGGGCTGTTGTCTTAACCTTTTTGAGCACACGTTCAACAATCTTATCTACCAGCTCCCCCTCGTCACTGTTTGCTCACAAGAAAACACACAAATATAGTTGTGAGAAACAAAAGTTCAAGCACCAAGCACTGTATCCATAAACATTATATATAAAGGCAATAAATGCAACATGTTGGGATGCATATTACTGAATCTGCAATGATTCTAATTCAATGATGTATATTCTAAAATAATAAGTATAAAGCTCTTGAATAAACATCAAATTTAATATTAAGTACAATATACATCAAAATATTGTGTAGTTGAATCTGAAATATTCAAGTTTAATATTAAATACAATATACATCAAAATATGTGTAGTTGAATCTGAAATATTTAAGATCAATTGTATCTGAAAATGCATATCTGAACATATATTATATTTAATACTACATTACTTGGCACATAATACAGATTTATACAACAGAAATTATGCACACACGGAGCGGTGCAGCCATAAATGCAATATATGCTTCAGATCCAACAACATATATGTCATGATCTCAAACATAGTATTGTTGGATTGGAATCATATATTCAATATTGCTTCATACGATAATATATATATGTTGGGAACTGTGAAAAAGTGATGTTGGAATTAATAAAAAAGAACCCACTGATCAGCTCTACGAAAGAGAGTCTGAACCAGGAGACTCTGACTCTGCAAAACGCTCTACATTGTCCATGAACATCACACATTATATAGCAATCATAGATTTAGGGAAGTTAGAACCATAACCTAAGAAATAGAAACTAATTCCTATCTTGAGGTCTCGTGAACTAACTCACTATTCTAAGATATTCTCCATTATCTCTAACACTCCCCTTTAATGGAGAAGGGGTTCACAAATATGCCTAAAATCTCCTTAAACATTTCAAACTTAATCCTGTCAAGAGGCTTAGTGAAAATGTCTGCAACATTATCACATGTATTACAATATACCAAATGGATTTCTTTTGATTGCACTTTCTCCCTGACAAAGTGGAATTGTGTATCAATGTGTTTAGTGTTCTTGTGAAACATCGGATTATTAGCAAGTTCGATTGAACTCTGATTGTCGCATCTGATTGTTGTTGCATCTTTCTGTTCTTCACCAACATCCTGAAGAAGTCTCCGCAACCAAATTGCCTCACACGTTGCTGCGCACATGGCTTGATACTCTACTTCCACTGAAGACAAGGAAACTGTGCTCTGTTTCTTACTAATCCATGTAATCACCGCGGATCCAATGTTGAATGCATAGCCTATTATGGATCTGCGGTCGTCTACATTTCCAACCCAGTCTGAATCTGTAAATCCTATCAATCTAACATCAGAGGTATCAGTATAAATAATACCATAGTCTATAGTACCTTGTAAATAAATCAAAACACATTTCGCTGCATTCCAATGACTCTCAAGTGGCTTGGACATGTATTGACTTAGCACACTGACTGCATAAGCCAAATCTGGTCTAGTAGTGGTCAGGTAGATTAAGCTCCCAACTAGCTGTCTATAAAGTGTCGCATTTGCCTCTTTAGAGCCATCCTCACTCTGCAGTTTGATGTTCTGTTGTAGTGGTACTGCTGCAGGGTTACACTGATCCATCCTGAATCTTTCCAGTAGACCTTTGACATACTTACCCTGGGACAAAAATGTTTGTCTTGAAACTCTCCAAATCTCAAGACCCAAAAAGTATCTTAATTCACCAAGGTCTTTCATTTCGAACACCTGTGACATTTGTTGCTTGATTTATTTGATTAGAGAAATAGCATCACCTGTAATAATTAAATCATCTACATACAAAGAAATCAACACTATGTGCCCCTTTTCATCTTTCATGGTATACAAATTAGGGTCATTTTTACTTCTGTTGTAGCCAAGTTGTAGAAAAAATAAATCAATCTTTTCATACCAGGACCTGGGTGCTTACTTTAGTTCATAAAGAGCTTTCTTTAATCTACAGACTAAATGTTCTTTCCCTTTCTGGACAAACCCCTCAGGTTGCTCTAAAAAAACCTCCTCTTTCAATTCTCCATTTAAAAATGCAGACTTTACATCTAGTTGGTGAATCATCCAATGTTTCTTAGTTGCTAAAGCAATCAATATTCTAATGGTATTTAGTTTAGCTACAGGGGAAAAGGTTTCTTCATAGTCAATGCCTTCTTTTTGTGAATACCCCTTTGCTACTAATCTAACTTTTAATTTATCTATGGTTCCATCTGCATTAGTCTTGGGTTTATACAACCATTTACAACCTATGGTTTGTTTCCCTTTAGAAAGTTCAACTAGCTCCCAAGTGTTGTCCCTGATTATAGATTAATATTCCTGTTCCATAGTTGTTTTCTATTCACTGCATTCATTTGCTTCCTTATAAGTAGAAGGTTCAACAACATTCATCATACTAGTTATAAAAGCATTTTCCTTATATCTTGCAGGCAATTGAGCTTTCCTACCTAATATCCTGAGTGGTGGGGTAGCTTCAAACCTTGTCTGATCATCATTTTCTGGACTTGGCTTGATAGCTACATCATCTTCTTTT